>OZ005735.1:35126818-35351818 GCA_963930755.1 Eudasyphora cyanicolor | reverse complement strand
TTTTCACTGAGCAATGGTGACTTTTTTTGCCTCCCCACAAATCGACCCGGCCTAATGTTCAGCAATACTATATAAAATAATACGAGGAGAATTTTTGTTGAACATCTTAAAACACTAGCTCCTCCACATAACGGACATTTTTGGATCTATGTTCTACGAAAATGTTAGCCGTAATATTGTTCTATATATGCTAGAACACACCAAAGCCCAAAATGTAACACAAATACCAATAAAGAACCAAATTCTAGTCAAACTCTTATTTACTGGTTTTGTTATTTCTTCGAATACCATGTTATAGAAGTAATGTAATTCATTCAACCTATTGTCTAGAACAGGCCAAAGAGAGTTATATCTGGAATTCGATTGTTTTTTGGGTTTTTGTGTCAAGATTTGGTTCTTGGTGTGTTTTGACATATACCGTCACCGGTATATGTCAAAATCACCCCTTCCCGTTTTTAGGGGTGATTTTTACGATTTATTAAAATATGTAGATCCAAAAATTACAGTTATATCGAGGAGCTGGAGGGTAATAGTTACATATAAATGTTCCTGGTAGTGTTATAAGTAATATTACTGAACAAATCCTATATATCAAATGTAAGCATCAGAAGGTTTCCTATGCCGATTCATCAAAGGAATGTGAAAAAGGGGGAAATGTTGACACCCCCCTGAAATGACATCCATATGTAAACTTTCAAAATGCCGATACACGTATATGCTTGTTTACCCCTCTATCAGAATCCGTTGTCCGTTTTGTACAAAATAGTCCATTTGCGTGGGAGGTATCAAAAGGGGCGTGGCAACTTCTCCTATTTTTCTCGAGGTGATAGTGACTAATAAACTCATATTATGTGTAGAATTTCAGAGGATTCAAATAAGTAGTATAGAAGTTAGTAAATAATCAATAATTCACTAAATATTAACCATTTGAGGGGGAGGTACTACAAGGAGTGGACCAATATGGCCCATCTTGGAACTTAGCCGGAGATAGAAAAAAATATTACCGCATAACAAATTTGAAGTCAATCGGTTACTCCTTAGAGTTATCGTGCGCACCAGCCAACAGACAGACGGACGGACATTGCTCATTCGACTTAAAACGACCTAAAATGGATATCCGCCGAACTTACTTAGGGTCTTAGGTCACTCCTTCGATGTGTTGCACTTTTGTCCCGTAGCAAATAATATATACCCTCGTATCACTAAAGTGAGGGTATAAACAGCTCTGAATAAAATATGTTTATTACATCAAACAATATTTGTTCATTAAACACACATTCGATCTATCCTTCTTTACATTTATGAAACTTTCTGAGGGTTCATTGAAACTAAGAATAATTTGTCAGAATCGTTTATGTATTGATGAAAAAGTTCTGATTTATATTAAAGAAAAACGAAATTCGATTTGACCTATTAGGTCGTGAGTGAAGTTGATGATCTGTTGTAATAACTACGTTTGTTGTTGCTCTCGCTGCTTGCTCTGCCCGAAAGATAAATTTTAGTTATTGGTTCTCAAAACATTCGAAAACCAAATCAATTAAAAGCTATGCGAAACTCCTTTTCTCTACAGTAAATTAGAGAAGAAAAATGGTGAAGGTTTTCAAATGCAGCAGAAGGGTCTTCTTCTTCTTCTAGGAGGAGGTATCCTTTTAAAGGGAAGACCTTAGTACAAGCAGTAGACCTTAGATATTTTATTCTGATATAGAAAACCTTAGGAGCATCTTCTCCTACAAAAAACATTAGTGGACATCTTCTGCGATAGAAGACCCCCAACTAATTTTCTCTGCGCATGAAGATCTCATAGAGAATGTTCTGTTATAAAATAACTTAAATAAGGTCTCCTGTAATAAAAGGTATTCTTTTGTGGATATACCCAGGTAAGGACGATTTCGAAGAATGAACTTCCCCTAATAAATTGTTAAATTTTATCAAAAAATGTTGGCACAAAAATTAACCAGTTTCCACTGACAGCAAAATGTTATTCACTACTTCTTGTTTTCTCTGACTTTTTGCATGCACTTTAATTTAAATAAACACTCAGAAGAGTTGTAAAAAAATCTACACAAAAAGAGATTCGCAACAAAAATCAATCGATAATAAAAAGCGGTAACAAGAAGCTTTCAATAATTTCACTTAACACTCGGGTATCATCATCCGAAGCAATCAACTGCAGCCGCAATAGCAATAACAGACAGCATTCGAAAGCATTGCAACTCTGCAATGCAGCAGCACAAAAACCTGCAGCAGCAAAAGAACCTTGCAACAGCAATCGTAAATCTCAAGTTGATGCTGCCAACGAACGAACGAATCACTTGCTGTGCTGAATGTTCTTTTTGCGATTTTTATTAAAGCAAATTGCAGAAAATCAAAAAGCAAACAAATAGCAAAATTTCAATGGATTTTATTTCTTTGCCACATATATGCGATACGTACATTCGCACTTTGTCTATATTGAAATGTATTCGAAAATTTATATGTGTTATTTTTTACGGTGTTCGGCGGGCGAAATAAACAAAAAGAGTAGAAAATAAATTAAAAATAATATAAAGAAAAAATACATGAAAGTGAAGAGTCAGACCAATGCACCCATAAAGTGGAATATACAGTCGTTAGCAGTCGTGAATGCTGAAGTAGCCCTCTTCATTTTCGCTTTGATTCTGAAGGAAAAGGCGATTAACACTATCAAGGCCGGGGAGTTTAAACAATGGGGTTTTCTTTATGAAAACCGGGGTTTTCTTTATGAAAACCGGGGTTTTCTTTATGAAAACTAGGGTTTTCTTTATGAAAACCTGGGTTTTCTTTATGAAAACAGTGGGTTTCTTTGAAAACCGTAGTTTTCTTTATGAAATCCGGGGTTTTCTTTATGGAAACCTTAAATTTCTTTATGAAAACCGTCGTTTTCTTTATGAAAACCGTAAATTTCTTTATGAAAACCGTCGTTTTCTTGATGAAATTCGTTTTCTTGATGAAAACCGTCGTTTTCCTGATGAAAACCGTCGTTTTCTTGATGAAAACCGTCGTTTTCTTGATGAAAACCGTCGTTTTCTAGATGAAAACCGTGGTTTCTCTTTATAAAAACCGTCGTTTTCTTTATGAAAAACGTCGTTATCTTTATGAAACCCGTGGTTTTCTTACGAAAACCGTGGTTTTCTTTATGAAAACCTTGGTTTTCTTTATGGAAACATTGGTTTTCTTTATAAAAAACGGGGTTTTCTTTATGAAAACCGGGGTTTTCTTTATGAAAACCGGGGTTTTCTTTATGAAAACCGGGGTTTTCTTTATGAAAACCTAGGTTTTCTTTATCAAAACCGGGGTTTTCTTTATGAAAACCGTGGTTTTCTTTATGAAAACCGAGGTTTTCTTTATGAAAACCGAGGTTTTCTTTATGAAAACCGAGGTTTTCTTTATGAAAACCGAGGTTTTCTTTATGAAAACCGAGGTTTTCTTTATGAAAACCGAGGTTTTCTTTATGAAAACCGTGGTTTTTTTATGAAAACCGTGGTTTTCTTTATGAAAACCGTGGTTTTCTTTATGAAAACCGTGGTTTTCTTTAAGAAAACCGTGGTTTTCTTTATGAAAACCGTGGTTTTCTTTATGAAGACCGTGGTTTTCTTTATGAAAACCGAGGTTTTCTTTATGAAAACCCTGGTTTTCTTTATGAAAACCCTGGTTTTCTTTATGAAAACCCTGGTTTTCTTTATGAAAACCCTGGTTTTCTTTATGAAAACCCTGGTTTTCTTTATGAAAACCCTGGTTTTCTTTATGAAAACCGAGGTTTTCTTTATGAAAACCGAGGTTTTCTTTATGAAAACCGTGGTTTTCTTTATGAAAACCTGGGGTTTCTTTATGAAAACCTGGGGTTTCTTTATGAAAACCTGGGATTTCTTTATGAAAACCGGGGGTTTCTTTATGAAAACCGGGGGTTTCTTTATAAAAACCGGGGGTTTCTTTATAAAAACCGGTGGTTTCTTTATGAAAACCGGGGTTTTCTTTATGAAAACCGGGGTTTTCTTTATGAAAACCGGGGTTTCCTTTCTGAAAACCGGGGTTTTCTTTATGAAAACCGGGGTTTTCTTTATGAAAACCGGGGTTTTCTTTATGAAAACCGGGGTTTTCTTTATGAAAACCGGGGGTTTCTTTATGAAAACCGTAGTTTTCTTTATGAAAACCGTAGTTTTCTTTATGAAAACCGTAGTTTTCTATATGAAAACCGGGGTTTTCTTTATGAAAAACGTAGTTTTCTTTATGAAAACCGTAGTTTTCTTTATGAAAACCGTCGTTTTCTTTATGAAAACCGTAGTTTTCTTTATGAAAACCGTAGTTTTCTTTATGAAAACCGTAGTTTTCTTTATGAAAACCGTAGTTTTCTTTATGAAAACCGTAGTTTTCTTTATGAAAACCGTAGTTTTCTTTATGAAAACCGGGGTTTTCTTTATGAAAACCGGGGTTTTCTTTATGAAAACCGGGGTTTTCTTTATGAAAACCGGGGTTTTCTTTATGAAAACCGGGGTTTTCTTTATGAAAACCGGGGTTTTCTTTATGAAAACCGGGGTTTTCTTTATGAAAACCGGGGTTTTCTTTATGAAAACCGGGGTTTTCTTTATGAAAACCGGGGTTTTCTTTATGAAAACCGGTGTTTTCTTTATAAAAACTAGGGTTTTCTTTATGAATCCGGGGTTTTCTTTATGAAAACTGGGGTTTTCTTTATGAAAACCGGGGTTACATTTATGAAAACCGGGGTTTTCTTTATGAAAACCGGGGTTTTCTTTATGAAAACCGGGGTTTTCTTTATGAAAACCGGGGTTTTCTTTATGAAAACCGGGGTTTTCTTTATGAAAACCGGGGTTTTCTTTATGAAAACCGGGGTTTTCTTTATGAAAACCGGTGTTTTCTTTATGAAAACCGGTGTTTTCTTTATGAAAACCGGTGTTTTCTTTATGAATACCGGTGTTTTCTTTATGAAAACCGGGGTTACATTTATGAAAACCGGGGTTTTCTTTATGAAAACCGGGGTTTTCTTTATGAAAACCGGGGTTTTCTTTATGAAAACCGGGGTTTTCTTTATGAAAACCGGGGTTTTCTTTAAGAAAACCGGGGTTTTCTTTATGAAAACCGGGGTTTTCTTTATGAAAACCGGGGTTTTCTTTATGAAAACCGGGGTTTTCTTTATGAAAACCGGGGTTTTCTTTATGAAAACGGGGGTTTTCTTTATGAAAACCGGGGTTTTCTTTATGAAAACCGGGGTTTTCTTTATGAAAACCGTAAATTTCTTTATGAAAACCGGTGTTTCCTTTATGATAACCGTGGTTTCATTTATGAAAACCGTCGTTTTCTTGATGAAAACCGTAGTTTTCTTTATGAAAACCGTAGTTTTCTTTATGAAAACCGTAGTTTTCTTTATGAAAACCGTAGTTTTCTTTATGAAAACCGTAGTTTTCTTTATGAAAACCGTAGTTTTCTTTATGAAAACCGTAGTTTTCTTTATGAAAACCGTAGTTTTCTTTATGAAAACCGTAGTTTTCTTTATTAAAACCGTAGTTTTCTTTATGAAAACCGTAGTTTTCTTTATGATAACCGTGGTTTTCTTTATGAAAACGGTGGTTTTCTTTATGAAAACCGTCGTTTTCTTTATGGAGAACGAATTTTTTTTTTTTAGAAAATCGCAGTTTTCCCTATAAAAACAACGGGGTTCCCTATGAAAACTCCGGTTTCCCTTATGATATGGTATTTTTAGTGTTAACTATTTCATGTTTCTGCCTTTGAAGTACTCCTACAATTTTACCTTTTTTGATTTATTGCCGTGTGATTTCGATTGCAGTTACCTTGTACCACTTTTGCTAATGCAATTCACAGTAATAAAATGAAGTTTTACTACAGGAAAAAGAAACACAAAATATATATTGATGGGATGGGAATTGTTTGAACACAGATTCTGCTTTAACATAAAAAAATCTTTAAAATTTCATGCTGTTCCTGAAATTTTATTTAGCATTTTTAAATAAATAAAACTTTTAAATATTTAAAATATGTTATTATGTATTTGTAAACCACTTGCACCCATTAATATAAATTAAATTGTCTGTATTTTACGAGCTCCAAACAACTGCTGAGAAAACCCTTCTGCCCTCCTCCCCAAAATGTCCAACTTATATGCATAAAATGAAGAAAAAAATTACTAAAGTAATACCAAGTCGTGGAATCTTTATAGAGCTTCTTCCATAGACGACGATGATTCCTCCTTCTCCATTTTATCCTATTGCCAATACCTTCCCCAATTACAGTTTTATATGACGATGACGATGATCATATGCGTACAGATAGTCCTACTGGCAGCGCCAGACTCCCCATCTGACTCCTACATATTGTTGCAATAATAACCATAACAAACGAGAGAGTAATAAATAAAAGTTAAAAACAAAAAGAAACCTATGGATGGATAAAAAGAGCAAAACTGCTTCAAAAATCCCCCTCCGGAATGTTGTTTGGCTGAGAAAGGATTCCCTTTTTATTGGAGTGTTCGCGCTACAGCTCAGGAATTGCACAAGGATTTATACTTAAATGGCTTAAACGTAGCCATAGCCAAGTTTAAGTAGTCCTCGGTAGGACCTACTTGTTTGAGAGGATGACGTTGCTGCTTCTTCTGCAACATTTTTTCACATTACTTTGCCTGCATATGTCTAACGATTCATGATCCAGGAGCATAACTAGGTACTGGAAGGGATTTGTGAATGTTACTGCAGTAATTTGGAGTGGAGAGAGGGAATGTAAGAAATAGGAAATAAAGCAGCAAATTAAAACAAAATGTTGTTCAAATTACAAAAATTATTTAATTTTCAGGTATGCGTTAAAAAGAAATTTGCTGTGGAACTTTTTATGTCACTTATCTCTCATAAATCCAGCTAAATTTCTTCCTGTCATATAAGGCAGATTTCAAACCACAAACAATTTAAAACTACTTTCTTAGGATGTCCGTTCTACTGTGCAATAAGACCTCCTCAGAAGGTTATATCTGTTATGCAGGAAGACCTCCTCAGGTGGTAGTCTCTGCTATGCAAGCAGACCGTTTCACGTGCTATGCCGGAAGATCTTCTCAGGAGGTACCTCTTTTATACAGTAAGACCTTTTTATGAGCTCGTCTCTGCTATGCAGTGAAACCTTCTTAGGAGGTCCTTCTGCTATGTCGTATGACCTTCTCAGGAGGTAGTCACTTCTATGCAAGATGAACTCCACAGGAGATGGTCTCGCTATGCAAGAAAATCTTCTCAGGAGGTCGCCTCTGCTATACAGTAAGAAGTCGGTTCTGATAAGCAATAAGACCTCCTCAGGATGTCGCCTCTAATATGCAGTAAGATATTCTCAGGAGGTCGTCTCTGCTATGCAGGAAGATCTTCTCAGGAGGTCGCCTCTGCTATGGAGTGGAACCTTCTCAGAAGGTCATCTCTGCTATGTAGTGAAACTTCTCAGAGGGTTTCTCTGCTACGCAGTAAGACAGTCTCACGCGGTCGAATCTGCTATGCACGAAGAGCTTCTCAGAGGTCGTCCCTACTATGCAGTAAGACCTTCTCAGGAGGTCGACTCTTCTATGCAGTAATACTTTCTCCGCAGATCCGTTCTGAGGTGCAATAAGACCTCCGCAGTAGAGTGGCTCGGCTATAAAATAAGAACTCAACATGAAGTAGGGTCTTTTAACAAATAAGGTCTCATCAGGAGGTCGGTTCTGATATGCAATAAAACCTCATCAGGAGGTCGTCTTTATACAACCTCCTCAGAAGGTCTACTCAGCTATGCAAGAAGACGTCTTCAGGCGAGTGGATGTGCTATAATATAAAAACTCATTAGAAGGCCGACGCTGCTATATAGTAAGGTCTCATCAGGAAGTCGGCACTGCTACGCAAAAAAAACCTGATCAGGACGTCGTCTCTACACTCAGTAAGACCTCCTCAGGAGATCGCTATGTAGTAAGACCTTCTCAAGAGGTCGTCTCCGCTAAGACTTCCCCAGAAATGGCTGCTCTGCTATACAAGAAGATATTCTTAGTAGATCGGATCTGCTATGAAATAAGACACCGATAAGTAAGACCTTCTCAGAAGGTCGGTCTTTGGTATGCAGATCGGCTCTGCTATGCAGTAAGGTCTTTTCAGGATGTCGGATCTGATATGCAGTAAGGTCACTTCAGGAGGTCGGCTCTGCTAAACAGTAACGCCTCTTCTGGAGGGAACGCCTCTTCCTTCTGTGGAAGGTCTGCTGTGCTATCCAAGAAGACCTCCTCAGAAGGTTTGCTCTGCTATGCAAGAAGTCATCACCAGGAGATCGGAACTAGTACCAAATAACACCTCATCAGGAGATCGTCTCCGTTATACAATAAGACTTCCTCAGAAGGTCGCCTCTGCTATGCAGTACCACCTTTTCAGGAGGGAATGTCTACACTCAGTAAGGCCTTTTCTGGAGATCGCCTCCGCTACGCAGTAAGACTTCCTCAGAAGGTCGCCTCTGCTATGCAGTACGAACGACCTTCTCAGGAGGTCGTCTCTATGCTCAGTAAAACCTCCTCAGGAGGTGGCCTCCGCTACGCAGTAAGACATTCTCAGTATCTGCTAAGCCGCAAAGTCTCCTCAGGACGTCGTCAACACTATGTATGCAGTAAGGTCTTCACAGGAGATCATCTCTGCTATGCAGTAAGAGATCGGATCTCTAATAAAATAAGACCTCATCAGGAGCTAAGCAAAAAAACTCCTTTGAAGGATCTTCTTTGTTATGGAGTAAGACCTTCTCAAGAGGGTGTCTCTGCTATGCAGAAAGACGGAGGCCACTACTGGCATACAGAAAGATCTCCTTAGTCTGTTGTCTATGGTATAGACAAACGCCTTTTCAGGAGGTCACCTCTGGTATAGATAAATACCTCCTCAGGTAGTCATCTCTCATATAGAGTAAAAAATTCTCTGTATAGAGAAATAGATCGTCTCTGGAATGCAGTACGATCTCCTCAGGAGGTCGTCTCTGCTACTCAGTTAGACCTCCTGAGAAGGTCGTCTGGTATAGATAAATTCATCTTCTGAAGTTCGTCTCAGTTATAGTGAAATTCCTTCGGAGAGGTCATCTCTATTATGGCCGTCTCTGGACTTTCCCATTACCTCCCCTGGAGTTTATCACTTGTATTGAGAAAGTCTTCCTTGGAACTTCATGTCCAGTGTTTTCCTTCAATTACGTTCTAACCCTCGTACACTGCTCAGCCAATATATTTGCATACAGTTTAAAGAAATTATGTATTTATGTCTATGGCCAACATAGATCACATAACCCTTACATATGAATCACAGGATAAAACGAGGCGTAAGTTTTTGCCCAGTTTTTTTGCTCTTATCCTGTACCAGTGTTTTCTGTTTTCAAATTTTAGTTTGCGTTCAAAGCAGCTCCTGTGTTCGTTATGGCTAACTAAACTAACTACCATTATTTTAAAGTAGATTTCTTTTGCGCGTTCTTTCTGTTTTTCTCCTCAACACATGCGTTTTTTCCTCTCTCTCCGGATAATAGTTGCTGCAACCAACGTTCGTTTGTCTGCCATAAAAAGGATTAAGGATCCTTGTTGCATTTTTTACACTTTGCTGACTAGTACACAAGCAACGATGAGGATGGCGACGATGATGCTGCTGATGATGTTGAAGAAGGAAAAAATGCTGGAGAAAAAGCAGTAATGCTAGGATAAAGGATACTATCATGTGTGTATGTGTATGTGTGTGTTTCGGGGTCCTTACTATGGCAATGTGAGTGGCAATACAATACAGCCAATGGCTGCAAAGTACTGTTTTTTTATTGCCCCTCGGCCGGATTTGCTTTTCGAATGCTTCGAGTTCTTTAACACTCGCCGTGTTTGGGTGTTAGAGAGTCATATCCACTTCCGTGCATGGTGTTCATTCATGCCTTGGCACGACATGGTCGTCCTTGTCGTTGGAGGCACTGTTTTCATAACTTAACTGTTGAATTTAATAGGTTAAGGGAATAGTTAGTTAAATGAAGTTTGCATATGAAATTTTAAATCGGTAAGTGGTTGTTTAATATATGCTTTGGTTTACAGGTTGTTCGAGGGATTTGATGATTTTATTCGAAGAAACTTAAGGAAAAGGAATGGTATTTCTGTTAATTTAGAAAGAGTAGCAATCGGAAAGATCTATGAGGACAGACACCTACAATAAAGGCGATATTATTGAGGATTTCCTCGATAACAGGATCGAACACTGATGGAATCTTTGAAGAGGTCATCTTCTAGACCAAACTATCCCAGCCAAACTCTGAGGTCCTTCTCCTCTGCCCTGGATCGAACTTCTATAAGATGTTGTTCTTTACTGTAGACGAAGCTATACTCTTGTTCCATGCTAGAGCTATACTCTTGTTCATCATTATTCGCTTCACTTGACTCATATCCCCATAATGCCAACTCATTTTTGGAATTTGTCTACACTTCAGTCGATCATCGCTGAGGTATTTCCTTATAACAGAGCCAACCACTGCTGAGGTGTTCCTCCTTCCTACCAGAGCAGGGCTCCGATGAGCAGGTCTTCCTCTATACTAGACCCCATCAATTTCACCTGATGAGGTCATCGTCACTAGCAGAGCCGACCTCTTCTGCAGAGCATTTCTGTGTTCTCTATAACTTCATTTGAAAAGGGTTTCTCCATACCAGAGCCGATCTCTACTGAGGAGATATTCCTCATATGAGGTTTTACCTCTAAGCAGGTCTAATTCAATGTAGAGTCAACCTCCTAAAAAGTCTTTCTCTAAGGTCCAGCGTCGACTTCTGACTTTTTAGGGGGTATAGAGTAGACTTCTTAGATTAGAGTAGACCTATTAGGAGGTCTACAGTACACCTCTTAGGAGGTCTCTAAGGAGATCTAAAGTAGAAAACTAAGGAGACCTCATAGGACGTCAATGGTAGACCACATCACTGTACTCTATAGCAGAGCCAAGATTCCTTGAAAATGATTTCTCCATACCAGAGCCGATCTCTATTGAGGAGATATTCCTCTGTATTAGTGCTTACCTCTTATCAGGTTTTTCTCACAGCTAAAGGCAACCTCTTAGGACGGGATCTAGAGTCTACCTCTTAGGAGGTCTAGAGTCGACCTCTTAGTTGGCCTTCAGTCGACCTCTTAGGAGGTCCAGAGTCGACCTCCTATGGTCGAACTCTTAGGAGGTCTAGAGTTGACCTCTTTGAAGGTCTATAGTCGACCTCTTAGGAGATCTAGATTCGACCTATAAGGAAGTCTGGAGTAGACCTCATAGAAGGTTTGGAGTAGACCTCATAGGAGGTTTAGAGAAGACCTAATAGCAGGTTTAGAGTAGACCTCATAGCAGGTTTAAAGTAGATATCATAGGAGGCCTAGAGTAGACCTCTAAGGAGGTCTAGGGAAGACCTCTAAGGAGGTCTAGGGAAGACCTCTAAGGAGGTCTAGGGAAGACCTCTAAGGAGGTCTAGGGAAGACCTCTAAGGAGGTCTAGGGAAGACCTCTAAGGAGGTCTAGGGAAGACCTCTACGAAGGTCTAGAGTAGACCTCTAAGGAGGTCTAGAGAAGACCTCTGAGGAGGTCTAGAGTAGACCTCTGAGGAGGTCTAATAGCAGGTTTAGAGTAGACCTCATAGCAGGATTAAAGTAGATATCATAGGAGGCCTAGAGTAGACCTCTAAGGAGGCCTAGAGTAGACCTCTAAGGAGGTCTAGGGAAGACCTCTAAGGAGGTCTAGGGAAGACCTCTACGAAGGTCTAGAGTAGACCTCTAAGGAGGTCTAGAGTAGACCTCTAAGGAGGTCTAGAGAAGACCTCTGAGGAGGTCTAGAGTAGACCTCTGAGGAGGTCTAGATTAGACCTCTGAGGAGGTCTAGATTAGACCTCTGAGGAGGTCTAGAGTAGACCTCTGAGGAGGTCTAGAGTAGACCTCTGAGGAGGTCTAGAGTAGACCTCTGAGGAGGTCTAGAGTAGACTTCTGATGAGGTCTAGAGTAGACCTCTGAGGAGGTCTACAGTAGACCGCTAAGGAGGTCTAGAGTATACCTCTAAGGAGGTCTAGAGTATTCCTCTAAGGAGGTCTATTGTATACCTCTAAGGAGGTATAGAGGATAGAGGTATAGAGTATACCTCTAAGGAGGTCTAGTATAGACCTCTAAAGAGGTATAGAGTAGACCTCAAAGGAGGTGTAGAGTAAGTCTACTGTCGACCTATTAGGATTTCTAGTATCGACCTCTTGTGAGGTGTAGTATCGACCTCTTATGAGGTGTAGTGTCGACCTCTTAGGAGGTCTAAGGTCGATCTTTTAGAAATTCTAAAACCTACCTCTTAGTATGTCTAGATTCAAACTCTTAGGATATTTAGAGTCAACCTCTCAGGAGGTACACAGGCAATCTCTTAGGATTTCTGGAGTCGACCTCTTAGCAGGTCTTGTGTCGACCTCTTAGGAGGTCTAGAGTCGATCTCTCAGAAGGTTCTCTTCCGCAGTTGAATCGACTTCTTGGAATGTCTTCCTCAATACTAAGGTCTACCTTTCAGAAGATGTTTGCTTACACTTGAGTCGACGTCTTAGGAGATTTTTCTATATACTAGAGCACTTTCTTAGGTGATCCCCCTACCCAGAAATCTTCCTGTAAGGACTTCCTCCTTTAAGGAAGTGTTCCTTCAAATTCGGGTCGAACTCTTAAAAGATATATCTTTACCTCTTAGGAGTGTAAGGTCTTCATATATACTGGATTCGACCTCTCCGTAGGACTTCCTCTAAGCAAAAGCGTATTTCCGCTGAGGTCTTCCTCTTTTCGAAGTCTTTACCTTGTACCTTTTTCTTTGAAGAATATCCTCTCTTCTGTACTAGTGAAGATATTCTCAAAATCTTCGTCAGTAATAGAGTTGATCTTTTCTTAGGCAGATGGATATTATTTGCTTAAATTAAAGTTTTTATTAACGTTACCTTTAAATAAATCCTCACAAATTCTGATTTAAATCTCTAGGCTAGGTCTATTCATTTTGCAAGTTGATTTTATCTATTCCCTCTTTTAACGTATATATAGAGACATAATAAAAGGATGTTACACTTTGTCTTTACGCTTAAATGAATTTCTACAATTTTATTGTCAGCGCAGAATAGCGAACAAAAGACCAATCGTATTTGTATATGTTTGTATTTGTGTTAGTGCAAGGATACAACTATACACCATTTACACATACACGCACACACACACACTCAAACTTGTGCAGCCAAAGCAATAGTCCTCAATTTTTATTTGTTTAGAATACAAATATATTCTAACATCTGCAGCTGTTTGGCTGCTAACACTACCCTTACCATAGCACCCCCCCCCCCCCCTACTCCCTCCCGCCATCTCCAACATTTCTCCACACTTTGAAGTAAGAATTGCCTGAAATTGTTTGAATTGAATGAATGAAAATGTAATAAAATAAAGTGTTGGGGATTTTAGTCGGATTCCCGAAAAGACTCTGTGCTAAAGCAAACGAAATATCCATATACTCGTGTTTTATTTGCCACCGTTTTTTTGTTTTGTTTTCGTTTGTGTGGTTGTTGTTGCCGCTGCCTATTGATTTTATTTGAATTCGGTGGAAATGGGGAAGGAATCCCAGATGTCAGCAATGGTGGTGAACCAGAAAACGATTATTTGTAAGAAAAACTATCCGTTAATTTTGTATCAACTGCGGAAAAAAAATTACGATTTACTATAGCATATAGAGGGTGATAAAATATTCGGGCGTGGCACACATAGGTTGTGTAAAGGCTTCTTGAATTCGTTGGGTGTAATAGTCTAGACAAGAGCCGTAAGACTAAAATATCCGTGGTCATCGGGGAATAGAGCCTGCTCACAAAATATAAGATGTGACAACCGGTCGGTATTATTCGCGCAATCTGAATCATTTGCCCTTTTTGTTTTTAATATTAGATTAAGAGAAATGCGAGCACTTTTTGCCAAGAGCCGTAAAATGTAACATCTGCTTAAATGGCTACGGCCACGATCCCCGAATCTCAAAAGTCTATAGCTTAGCTATAATTAACAGACTTCCCCTTTGGCAGTGTTACTAAAAGAAATTCAGTCTGAAACGTATTCACTCGGCCGTCTTGCTTCGACAAGACTTCTACATTGCATTGATATAGCTAACTCTGTCGTCTGGTCTGGAGTCGAACTTTTATGAGGTCTAGAGCCGACCTCTAGAGGACCATATTTTATGCTAGAGTCGAATTCTTAAAGATTTTGATTGGATGGGACTTCTTATGGCGTGTTCTTCTTCGTCAAAGGTCTTCCTCCAAACTACGAGTAGAGTCGAAAACGTTGCAGGTTTCCATCTATACTAGAGTCGAACTCCAACAAGCTGTAGTCGACTACTTGGTAGGTCCTTCTTAGCAGGTCGACGAAGAGGCTCCTGCTCCTTTTGCTAGACTTCTTCATTAATAGAGCTACTGCAAGTTCTTTGTTCCGAAAATTCTCCAACGGGCATTTTCATTGGATGATATCTGCAAAAATTCAGGTAATCTACGGAATTCTAATGAAACCATTGCGGTCGTCTTAAAAAATTCGAAATTGGAGCTATTAGACCTTATTTAACGTTATAAGATATTAAATTGTGATATTATTTGGATATTTTGTACAAAAAGGGTCGTGGTGACAATGCCCATTTTCACAGGGCTATAGGCACTATAAAAGCATTACACTGTACAACATTGCAAGTATTTTTATACACTTGTATTAATGTTATAAGCTGTTAGCTTTTGGTGCAAAATGGTACCTCAGTGTGGGAAGTACCAAAAAGGGCGTGGCAATAACCCAATTTTTTACTGCACTCTAGGCACTATAAATGCATTACCCTGTACAAAATGTCAAGTATTTTTATACGATGGTATTAATCTTATAAGCTGTTAACTTTTGGTGCATTTGTGTGTGAGGTAGCAAAAGGGGCGTGGCAACTACACCAATTTTTCTCGAGTTGATTGCGACAATTAAACTATTACTATGTGTGGAATTTCAGAAGATTCCCTATTGAGGGAGAGGTGCTACAATGAGTGGACCAATATATCTCATCTTCGAAGTTAGCCGGAGATAGAAAAAAATATTACCACCTCGTCACAGTAAGTTAGGGTATAACAATACTAATTGTTCCTACTGCAGATTACTCGGGGAACCTACGGTATCCAGATCAATTTACAGATTACTGATAGACAATAAGATAATCTGTGGATTGGATTTAACTAAATTGATATCGAGAGCCATATTTTAGAGCCAGTAAGGAAAGGCAGAAAGTCGGGCGGGGCCGACCATATAATACCCTACACCTCCCTAACAATGCGATAAAGGTCATTGCGATAATAATTTGGAATAATTGGTAAGTAGGCAAGAACATATTATCTAATTCTGAGCCGATAATCGCTAAATTTAGCAATATTCGTTCCTAAATTGAGAAACATCTTTTCCGGAAAATATTAATGATCGGAAGTAAAGTACAACTTTTATAGCGCTTTGATACCAAATCAGGAGGAACATATATATGGAGGTTATATGTAAATCTGAACCGATTTTCCATGTAAAAAGACCTCTTTCTGTCAAAAGACCTCTTTCTGTAGAATTTCGTACTGATCGGATATTAAATACAGTCTCTACAGCGCTTACATCTCACATCGGTGGTAACATATATATGGGGGCTATATCTAAATCTGAACCGATTTTCTCCGAATTTGGCAGTATTCCTTTGAGTAATAAGAAACCTCTTTCTGCCGAATTTCGCACTGATCGGATATAAAATACAGTTTCTACAGCATTTACCTGTCAAATCGGGGGTAACATATATATGGGAGCTATATCTAAATCTGAACCGATTTTCTCCGAATTTGGCAGTACTCCTTTGAGTAATAAGAAACCTCTTTCTGCCGAATTTCGCACTGATCGGATATAAAATACAGTTTCTACAGCATTTTCATGTCAAATCGGGGGTAACATATATATGGGGGCTATATCTAAATCTGAACCGATTTCCCTCAAATTCGGCAGCGTTAATTCATGTAATGAGAAACCTCTTCTGACAATTTTTTTACTGATCGGATTTAAAATACAGTTCTACAGCGCTTACATGTCAAATCGGGGGAAACATATACATATATGGGGGCTATATCTAAATCTGAACCGATTTTCTCCGAATTTGGCAGTATTCCTTCATGTAATAAGAAACCTCTCTCTGCCGAATTTCACACAGATCGGTTATAAAATAAATTTTTTACGGCGCTTACATGTGAAATCGGGGGTAACGTATATATGGGGGCTATATCTAAATCTGAACCGATTTCTTCCAAATATAACAGTGTTCATTAGTATAATAAGATACCCCTTTATGCTGAATTTCATACTGATCGGATATAAAATAAAGTTTTTACAGCGCTTACATGTCAAATCGGGGCTAACATAGATATGGGGGCTATATCCAAATCTGAACCGATTTTAACCAAATTAAATAGGGATCGTCCTTGGGTCAAAAAAAAAGATATATGTAAAGTTTCGTCAAGATCGGGCAATAATTGCGACCTGTACTTTGGTTACAAGAATACATCTACAGACGGACAGACAGACGGACATAGCCAAATCGACTCAGAAAGTGATTACAAGTCGATCGGTATAATAAACAATGGATCTATCTCTTCTCCTTTTGGGTGTTACAAACAAATGCACAAAGTCATAATACCCTGTACTACAGTGTGGTGTAGGGTATAAATACGTGTGCCAGTTACAGATTACTCGAAGGCAGCAAAGTAAGCAATTGTCTCGCATGCCGATTACTGGTGGTTAATAATATGACTAGTTGCTAAAAAGTAAAAGGGAAATTTTTGATTTATTCTAAATCTTAGTGGGGGGGTCAGATATTGTAGAATTTATAAACAACTACAAATTATCTATATATATATATAAAGAAATATGACTACATATAAATAAAAGTTAAAGTGGAAAATAGGTCCTTACATAAAGATTGTAAAGGTAAGTAGAGTATCCAATGATTCCGTTTAAAGATTACAGTATCAAAAAAGAAACCAGTTGTCCTGTATAGAGATCATAGGTGACAATTGGTGATTTGGGAAGGGATTTAATAAATATTTTCCAGAGTATATGTATTTAAGGAAACGGATTTCCTCTTCTTCTCTCAAAGATTATACTTTTAGTGACAATATCAGTAATTTGTAGAAACTACATGTTTCTGTGTGGGTTCAAAAAAGTTCCAAATTAGTTCGTTTAAAGGCTACTGGTGGTCAAGACCACTTTCCCTCACACATATAAAATCGTGAATTTTAGGAGAATTTTTGGAGTAAACAAAACCGGAAACACTATGTATTATGTTATGTATTCGGTAAAGTAACCAGTTGACCAATCTACAGATTACTGGTGGTTAATAAAGTATCCTTTTGATAACTATAAGCCGAATAATTGACAAATTTTGGGATTTATCTAACGCTTGATAGAGTACGACTTGAAAAATGAAACTACCTCGTCGGTAACTTCCCCCTTAGCCCAAAGAACATAGCCAAAATTTGATTCTATGCACATTTAAAATGAAGAGAGATTGGAGGGAAAGTTTTTCGCATGTTAGTTCGAGAGTGTGAAGGAACTGAAGAGAAAAAGTTTTACTTACGCAGCTCCACTTCACTTTTTGTTATTGTTTTTTATTACTGTATGTTTCTGCTGTCTTTATTTTGGAAACGTAATATGCAAAAAACACGAAAATCGATTGCTGCAAATGATGGTGGCTATGAGCTCAAAGCGAAATAAAACAAAAGCATTCGCAGTTCACATTCAAATACCGAAAATGTTGAAAAATCCAGAAACGCATGAAAATAAAGTAATTTGTTATCCTGTCTGTATGTCAGCGGCTGAGTGAGAGAGTGAGTGCGGTTTTAACCATCACACGGTAGTCTTAGACAATTTAGGCAACAGCAAAATTCGAAGGAATGGGAGCCAAAGGAAATTTTCTTCTCAAAGGGAGGTTAAAGGCATTTCGTGACGTTGCTGAAGTCGTTCGAAGGTATTGTTGGGAGCTCTAGCAATGTGTTGGGATTTAGTGTGAAATGAAAATAACAGCTACGATTCCATAAAAAATGTGTTGTATCTGCTTTTCGCCTAAGCGTTTTGAGCTGTTTTCCGTTTTTTTTTTTTTAATTTTTTCTTTGATGAATTTTTATAGAGTAATAAATTTATTGTTTTTATTTTTATTATTTCTTCACGAAAATTCACACAAAAGCGGAAGTGTTTCCCGTGAAGTACATAAACTAAATTTCAAGGGTGTCTTTTCGTCCTTAAGGGGACTTCTCCCCATTCCTTACCACCCCTTGAGAAAAGATGAAGGTCAACATTTTAGGTGTGCAGTGTCGGGGGGTGGGGTTCTACGTTTATGATTTTCGATATTTTGTGGTGGCATTGGCGGCCTTTTTCGGGCTAAATGTGTACAGACCATAAAATTGCGTTTTCGTTACGCCGTAAATGTCATTAGAGCCAAAACTTTTAATTATTTTTAAAAGCTTTGATGAGGTGAACGTGTGTTGTGTTTGTGTTGGACAACAGTGATTTTTCTTTCCCGCTTTCTTGAGATGGAGGTCATTAAATCTATGTTGAAATTTTTAATTTTATTTAATTGAAAATTTGCTTAATGACAAATGGTATTTGGGAGAACGGAATGAGGAAGGTGGGACTTAAATGAGCTTAAGAAAATCTTTGAACATTTTTTGCAAAATGGATAAAAAAAATATACAAATTGAAAAGACAGGTTCGCCCTATGTCGAACTCAACAGCAATGAGAAAATATACCTGAGTCTTCTACCAAAGGTGGATCAAAATCAAAAATTGTAGAACAAAATAATTAAAAATAATAACTATTCCTAATTCAGATTACTCTCGAGGTATATAAAGTAACCTAAAGTCCAGTCTAAAGATTACTGGTTGTCAGTAAATTAACAAATTTATAAAAATAAGTTACAAGAAAAACTAGCGATTAAGCATATGATTTTATTAACTTTATATCGACAGGACCGTCATGTACTCGTATAACTGGGAAAGAAGTTTATTATCTCTTTGCTCCAAAAAAAAAGTTGGAGCTTGTAAAGTAACCAATTGACCCGTTTACAAATTACTGATAACACTATGCAACAACAGAACACTTTTTGAAATATACACGGACTTTTACTATTAAAGGGTGGTATTACCATATACTCGGTTCGGCGAAATTGGTGACGGGTTTCAAAGTTTCTGAAAATCAGTGGGCCCCTCGAAAAAGGTGTCCTCAGCTTTTGCCCAACATGTTATTCAGACTTGGAAATAAAGATCTAACATTACAGTGACCAGTCAGCGTGCCTATCATTAAACGAATGTCCTTCTTTGTGAGGTTAAGAAGATCTTTGGTCCTAGATTTTGATATGCCTGGCCATAAAGATTTAGTGATTTTACAGTCAGATCTGCTCGATCATTTCTGGTTTGCCAGGTCTTTGTAGAAACTCTCTATGTTACTAAAGAATTCGCATAATTGGGGATATAGTGATGGCCCAACACTTGCAGCGTCCATCGCTGATCCTTTTCGCGCGAATTCATCAGCCTTCCCGTTCCCCGCTATATCACAATGTCCGGGGACTCAGCACAGTCTGATTCTGTCTGCCAATTGCTGTAGTTCCAGTCGGCACTCATTAACCACCTTTGACTTAATAGTGGTTTACTTCAGTGCCTTCAAAGCAGCTTGACTGTCAACATAGACTGTTATGCCGAGTTTTCGTCGGCTTATCAAGCTAAAGGCTTGCAGTATAGCAAATATCTCCGCCTGGAAAACTCTACAGGTGTAGGCTAGCCTGTAGGAAATATGTATGTCCAGAGATTCGCTGAAAATGCCTGCCCCTGTGCCTACATCCATCTTTGAAGCGTCTGTGTATATTGCGTGGCCCTCCAAAGGAAGGTTGCCATATGACCTGTCTGTTCTGTTATGCCGAGATTTGAGGAGAATTTCTGAACTTGTGACAAATAGTCTGTCGGTCCTGCCAGAGCCCTTAGATCAGACATTCCTGATGCCTCAATGAGTTGGGCCGAGTGGCCCCAATCCGCGTTACGCCACACACGAGCTTCTCGGAGTCGGGAAGCGCATTTTGTAGCACTGCACTTAACAAAAAGACCTACAGGTTGTAGGTTCAATGCGAGTACCATGTCAAGTATGACACCGAGATATTTAGCCTCAAAGGACAGGTTCAGCTCTACTCCGTCCAGAATAGGTTTGGTGAAATGTGGTATCTTATTCTCACTGGTGAATAGTACTAGCTCGGTGATAGTCGAGAGAAATTTGCCTCCAACCATAATGACAACATCATCGGCGTAGGCGACAACTTTCACTCTTTCTTCCTCAAATGATCTGAGTATTCCATTTAGTACCAGGAACCACAGGAGAGTTGAACGGTGCCCCTCCTTGAGGAGTTCCTCTGGTCACCATCTTCCTAATCGAGCCATCTGCACGTGATGCTTTGATGATTCTGCTCAATCCAATCAACCACATCCATTAAGAAGTTATGTATCGATTCCAACTTCACATTTTGAAGGCTTCTTCTATGTGTAGGAAGGTTGCCAAAGTGTATTGGTTTCTTCCTTGTTATATCATATATACTATACAAATAAAATAAATTATTTTCCAACTAAGCTAGTAATTCCATTTGTTTTTGAATACCCTACACCACACTGTGGTACAGGGTATTATAAGTTTATTTCACGGCAGATGTTTGTAACACCTGAAAATAACACAGTTAGGCCCACCTTAAAGTATACCGATCGACTCAGAATCACTAGCTGAGTCGTTTTAAGCATGTCCGTCCGTCCGTCCGTCTGTCCATGTAAAGTTGTTCGTCGACTGCAGGTGGCAATTTCTCTCCAATCGTTCTGGAATTTTGCAGTTTAGAGTATTTCGCAGCTGTTAAGATCGCTATTGAATTTGGTTGAAATCGGTTCAGATTTAGATATAGCTCCCATATATATGTTTCGTCCGATTTGGCCCTTTAGTCCTATAAAAGCTGTATTTTATATCCAATCGTTTTGAAATTTAGAATGGTAGAGTTTCTTGATCCATGAACCAACATTGCCGAATTTGAAGAAAATCGGTTAAGATTTAGCTATAGCTCCCATATATATGTTTCGTCCGATTTGGCCCTTTAGATCTATAGAAGCTATATTTTACATCCAATCATTTTGAAATTTAGAATGGTAGAGTTTCTTGATCCATGAACAAACATTGCCGAATTTGAAGAAAATCGTTTAAGATTTAGTTATAGCTCCCATATATATGTTTCGTCCGATTTTGCTCTTTAGGCCTGTAGAAGCTGTATTTCACATCCAATCATTTTGAAATTTAGAATGGTAGAGTTTCTTGATCCATGAACCAACATTGCCGAATTTGAAGAAAATCGGTTAAGATTTAGCTATAGCTCCCATATATATGTTTCGTCCGATAGTAGAGGGGAATTGAGAGAGCAAACGTGTAATTTGATACTATTTGGCCACTTCGTGGGTGGTCTGATGACGTCATGATGACGTCATCGTCCATTTTATGTGTATGTATGTGTGAATTCGTACGTCTGTGTCAATTTTATGTGTATGTATGTGTGAATTCTGACGTCGTCGTCGATTTTATGTGTTTATATTCCAATGTAATTTGATACTATTTGGCCACTTCGTTGGTGGTCGCCAGATGTTCTGTAGGTCTGAATCAGTGTTTATGTTTATGTACTTGAGATCAGCATGACTCATTGGTATGTGCGTCCGCAGCTGGGCTTTGCTGTACATCTAGGTATGGTTGATTCTAGAATCACATTGTGAGTCCGCAGCTGGGCTTTGCTGTATATCTAGGTATGGTTGATTGTCGAATCACAAATAAACACATGGTATGTGTGTCAACGGTTCCCCACCAGTCCGTCTTTCATACACACATGGTATGCATGTATGCGTGTAAACAGTTCCCCACCAGTCCATCTTTTGTGATAGTATGTCTGTCCATGTTAGGCTATTGGTTTGTGTGTCCACATCTTAGTTTTATTCAATGGTCTTTCCAAGCAATCCGTCTGCCCAAGCCAAGCCAATAACAAATTGAGAGTGATCGACTGGCGATCCAATGAATTTTTTTTGGCGATCTGCAAATTTTTGCCTTTTCAAAACAAACAAACAAAGTGGTCGTAAAACGATCAGCAAGTCCGCCAGTCAAGTAGATCAGCGGCGTCCAAACAAATTTAAAGCCATACCGAGTTCTTTACGCAGCACAACATTGTAGCATATAAGTATAATAACATTATGCAAACAAAGTTGTGGCACTTGTAATCTGAATATACTAATTAAAAAACTCAGCATTCATTATCCACATCATGAGCGCGTCATGCTATGTGTTTGGTTGTCCGTCTGTCTGTCGGACACTAGCGCCAAACAGTCAGTTCATGCTATTGAATTGTTTGGTTGTCCGTCTGTCTATCGGAAACTAGAACCAAACGGACGGACCATGCAATTGAACTTGAATTGATTCCTTTGTGACATATCCAGAGCACAATGTGTCTGTGTGTAGTTCTGAGTATCCAAAACTTCACACCAAATCCGCAACGACTTTTAAGATCAGCGGCGTCCAAAAAAAATTTAAAGCCATACCGAGTTCTTTACGCAGCACAACATTGTAGCATATAAGTATAATAACATTATGCAAACAAAGTTGTGGCACTTGTAATCTGAATATACTAATAAAAAACTCAGCATTTATTATCCACATCATGAGTGCGTCATGCTATGTGTTTGGTTGTTCGTCTGGCTGTCGGACACTAGCGCCAAACAGTCAGTTCATGATGCTATTGAATTGTTTGGTTGTCCGTCTGTCTATCGGAAACTAGAACCAAACGGACGGACCATGCAATTGAACTTGAATTGATTCCTTTGTGACATATCCAGACCACAATGTGTGTGTGTGTGTGTGTGTAGTTCTGAGTATCCAAAACTTCACACCAAATCCGCAAAGACTTTTAAGATCAGCGCCGTCCAAGATCAGCGGGGTCCAAAAAATTTTAAAGCCATACCGAGTTCTTTACGCAGCACAACATTGTAGCATATAAGTATAATAACATTATGCAAACAAAGTTGTGGCACTTGTAATCTGAATATACTAATTAAAAAACTCAGCATTCATTATCCACATCATGAGTGCGTCATGCTATGTGTTTGGTTGTCCGTCTGTCTGTCGGACACTAGCGCCAAACAGTCAGATCATGCTCTTGAATTGTTTGGTTGTCCGTCTGTCTATCGGAAACTAGAACCAAACGGACGGACCATGCAATTGAACTTGAATTGATTCCTTTGTGACATATCCAGAGCACAATGTGTGTGTGTGTAGTTCTGAGTATCCAGAACTTCACAACAAATCCGCAAAGACTTTTAGGTAAACAAACATATTTTTGTGGTTGTTTCATATTCGTGGCAAATTAAGAATTGGTATGAATTGATAAGGAATGAATGCCCTATAAACGAAGAGATGGAAAACAAACATAATTTTGCGATCTTCTGATATTCGATGCAAATAATTATGAAATACGCATTAAATATTTGCTGACTAGGGATACTATGAAAAATTCATTTATTAAAAATTCGTTTAAAATTTTTATGACAAAAAATGAATCCGACATTATGAAATTTCCATATATAAAGAAAAGTATTGTGAGGACAACTACAGTCCACAGTAGCAGTCCACATATTCCAAAGTGCTAGAATAAACCTTTATCCTTGAAAATGATGTCTATGGCGGATTTCGAGATGGAGGAGTTAAAAAAACTCAATGTCCATAGTTGGTCGGATGATCAATTCAGTTGCGTTCACCCAAAGGATCCGATCATTGAAAAGGAGTTGGCAGATTTAGAATCACTGGACATTATGAATTGGACAGATGAGGATATTCCAGTTGATGGCTCATCGACAGATCAGGAGGACCATGATGATAACGATAATCAAAACGTAACTCCATCAGTCTTGGAAAGCCTAGACCTTTTCCCGAATGGAGAGACCGAACCGTTTGATTTTGATCCGGAGGACCATGATGATAATGATGATCAAAACGTAACTCCATCAGTCTTGGAAAGCCTAGACCTTTTCCCGAATGGAGAGACCGAACCGTTTGATTTTGAATATGGACAACGCTTATCCCAAATCCTAGAGGATGAGGAATCATATCCAAGTGAATTGGGTGAGCGCCCAGTTATTACATCAAATATATTACTTCAGCCTGGGAAACCTATGGTTGAGCCACAGGTTAACAATTCTCAGACTGTAATACAAACTATTTTAATGGCATACATTGATAAATATCCTGAAACATTGGATGCTTTTATGGATATAATCAATGAAGAAGAAGCTCAATATATTTTAGATTTAATTAATTATTAAAAATATACTATTTATAAGATTTTTTGTTCTATTATTCACGTTACATTTCATTCATAAAATTTTAAATAAAACATAAATATAATATTAAATAAAATATATTTTTATTTTGCAAGGCTTGGGTTTGTTAAGAGCTTTCATCCTCTTTTTACTTTAGAGGGAGAGGGGATACATAAATTGAGGTTTTCAAATAGATATAAATAGGTGCAGATTTTTATGAAGACTACAGTCGAAATTTTAAAATTAACAAGATGACATCGAATACTGAGGTTATTAAATCATTCAACAGTATGAATTTCAAAAAAATTCTAAGTATTAAGGATATGACTCCAGACATGGAATATGCTGTAAGAGGAGCCTACAAGACTGTTGGTACATATGGAGAAAAAATCGTGTTAAGGCTGGACAACTACATTTTGTATTTACCATCGAGATTTCTCTCTCTGGGAGATGAAGCAATAAAACGACTCTGCGATGGAGTGTTTTCTGTAGTTAAAACACCATTACGAGAAGGATCAGATTTATGTAAATTAGAATTAAGACAAATAATTGCCACAGATGCATTTTACTCTTTATTTTAAGTTAAAATCAATTTTAGCTTTCATATTAACATTACTATATCATTTCCATTATAATATTCTAAAATAAAAGTTGTTTTTAAATTTTCAAATTAAAAAGCTCTTGTGTTTTCATTTGAATCTGATAGTTGTGGGTGTTTTATATAAAAGAGAGTCGATATGTCATCTCAGAAAGTAATTAAGTAACAGACGTTTATAAGGAAACATGATTCCTTTAGAAATGGATATCTTAAAACCACGCTACGTTATGGACGATCGATTTCATCGTGAGGATAAACGTTTGCAAACGTTTGGTTTGTGGCCACTAAAGTATATTAATCCTAAGGTGATGGCTATGATAGGCTTCTTTTATACTGGTGAAAATGACAAAGCAAAATGTTATTTTTGTGAGGTTGAAATATATTCTTGGGAACGTACAGATTCCCCGGTTTCGGAACATATGCGATGGTCGAAGAATTGTCCATTGATGAGACGCTACATTACTAACAATGAACCCATAAATTTAAAAGAATTAGATCGACTGCTTCCAAAGTTAAGTTTTGATGTGTGTGGAGTTTATAACAGTGGAACTGAACTACGACATTGTACTTTCAAAACACCATATCAGAGATCAGGATCCAATGCTTTACAAATACGAGAGAAGCGACCAAAAGATTCACCATTTTCAACATTACCAGAGGAGAAAACGACCGATTCATTACTTCCAAAGTTTTTAATATTTATGTTTACAATATTTGTTTTTAAAGGAATACATTCAATTTTGAAGAAATAAAAACACATGTTACGATTTGTTTTTGTTCTTAGTACTTTATTTCATTTATAACAGATTCTTGTATTTTATTATAATTGTTCTCTACAAATATATATAGTTTAAACAAGTTATTTAGTGCACATCTAAATTTATTGTCTGGATGTAACGGACATATATATTTCGAATAATAGTTTTCGCATTTCTTTAAACTTATTTTATTTTCCAAATTTATGACAGATGTTGTAACATAATTTAATAAAAAATCTTGTTTTGCTTTACCAACAACAAAAATATATTTATAATTATTTAGGGGTGATAGAAAATCACCTACACAGCTGTAATCTACTGATCCCATTGACCAATCCAGTCCATTAACAAATTTCTTGCAGTAGGTGTTTGTTCTTAGTCCTTCATAACTTAATTCTCGAATATCGAATGGTTCCTTGAATACAACGTAATTCGGAGCGATTGATGAGCCAGCCATATATGCCAATTCTTTCATATAAATGCTGTTCCCATTGCCATGACAATATTGAAAATCCAATAACGCAATCTCAGACCTGTTGATTTTGAACATTTTGCAAGAATTTAGCTGATGAACTAAAAACGTTGAATTTTGCTGCTGAACTGAAAACGTTTTAATATTTCAGTTACTTTATATACGATTTTCGATGACATTGTGGTGTTTTATTGAATTGTAGCAAATATTTTAAACATAAATGCCCACAGTTGAAAGAATTAAATTTCTGTTTTCGTTTGTAATTATAATTTATATTAGCTCCCAAGTATTGCAATATTTCCAATGGTGGTTGGAGATTGCCATAGCTATCAAAATATTCATTTTTCTCATTGTTTTTGAAGTATGCCACCCAATGAGTTCCAGGACCTTTATGTGAGTCAAGGTTAACAATTCCGCACTCTTTAATACGGGGCTTTTTGGGGAGTTTGTCTCGCATAAAAACTCCTCTAAAATAGGGAATGTGTTTTTTACCAAATATTTCTAAATCAATGTCTGTTAAAGGCCTGTTGGGTAGCTGGTCTATTAGTTTTTTGTCAAAGTTTTATTATTGTTGTTATTGTACACAATGCCCATTCCTTTCTTATATGGCTTTAGGTAAATCCCCTTACCCACTGCAATATCCTCCATAGCCTTATTATGACGAATATTTTCCTCAAGTTGTTTTTTAGCATTCTTAGTCGAGTTTACTGCTTTTGCTATTGATGCTCCACCCGTGGCTAACGCTCCCATAGCGCTAAGTGCTGTTAGAATTGGTATTATGGGTAGGAAACCACCAATTTTAGGTACTCTTATAACCCTAGGTATAACAACTTTAGATTTTTTTCCTCTGAAGGATTTACCAATCGATTTTTGTGCAATCTTTATAGCTGTGGTTATGTCTTCTGGTTTTTGTTTCTTCAGAACCGAGGTAGCATTCTTCACCGCTGATGAAAACAGTTTTTTCCCACATACACCATTCTTGGACATACCCACCCCCAATTTTGCTTTAGCCTTCATAGCGTTGGTGACAAAATATGCGTTTAGTTTTTCTCCCCAGCTGTTATCTTTAGCTTTAACTCGTCCCCAAGCTTTTTCTGCTAAGTCTTTATCTGCTCTATTTCGTTCTTTTATATTTTCAGTTTTGGAATAAGCTATATCATGAATTTTGCAAGCCTCGTCTAAACCATTTATTCCTTTATCATTTCTATCCAGTCGTTTCTTCAGTTTTGTCCCAGGCCCACAAAAATTATAACCGGGTAAATGCAGTTCAAATGGCAATGAAGTAATTAAATTATTTAACAATCCTCTCCCTTTGACGTCCCTTTTGGTATTAATGTTGTTTTTCGAATAAATTATCATTTTATACGTTTTTCACCTAAAGGTTTAAATAATATAAAATTGAGTGAAACAAATTATTAATTTAGTTGCAAAAATGCGGTTAATAAAGCAGGATACGAATATTGATGTTAGAAATTTCGATTTCACACAAACAAAATCTCAGAAAATCAGACATAGCTCTTTGTTACCGAATTCAATACGAGCTATAATAGTGGGTCCTTCCAATTGTGGGAAAACTAATATTATGATAAGCTTGATTGAAAGTCCAAACGGATTAAAATTTGAAAATATATATTTATACTCAAAGTCGTTACATCAACCAAAATATGAATATTTAAAGAAGCTCATTTCAACCGTAAAAGGCATGGGGTTTTACACATTTTCTGAAAATACTACTGTCATACCACCCGATAAAGCGAAAATGAATTCCATAATGATATTTGATGATGTCGCCTGCGAAAAACAAAATAATATTCGTGCTTATTTTTGTATGGGTAGACATAATAATATAGATTCATTTTATTTATGTCAAACATACACACGCATCCCGAAACATTTAATACGTGATAATGCTAACATAATTATTATTTTCAAGCAAGACGTAATGAATATGAAACATATTTTCAGTGACCACGTTGGAAATGATATGACATTTAATAATTTTATGGATATATGTCGAACATGTTGGAAAGAAAAATATGGTTTTTTAGTTATAAGTAAGGATAGCGATATTACTGATGGACGGTATAGAAAAGGATTTGATGTATTTATTTACATTTAGTAAATGATAATATCTCAACTGAAACAGATGGTACAATCATAGTACCGGTTGAATGCTATTGACCTTACAAAAAAAAAATCATTGAAAACACAAATAACAGCCTCACTCAAAAATCCAACAGACCAGTTTACAAAGAAAACAGCTCTATTTGAAATAAAAACAGATCCATTTTGTAAACTCAACTGGTCGGTTTTAAATATTAACAGACCAGTTCAAAATATTAACAGGTCAGTTCAAAATATCAACAGATCAGTTCAAAATATTAAACAGAAACACATATCGTGTTGTTACGCTCTTTAAAATGAATGAAGGCATTGTGAAGGAACTTATTAAATCTAGAAATATCTTGAAAAAGAAATTTCAAAGCATTAAATTAGGTGAAAATGAAATGACAAGTCATTTAGAGAGTACATTCAAACCTATAACAACACAACTAAAAAATATTATAAAATCACCCCACGAAAGCATCACCCCCAAAAAAGAATTTCAAAAGGATAATGATTTCGAGGGTTTCAGCAATAAAAAGAAATTGAAAATTGAATTTGATACCGAGAATCGAAACGAAGATGAAACAAATGATGAACAGTTTTATTCACAATCAGAAGAAGAAGAAGAAGAACAGCAAGAGGGTGTTATTAACTTAAACTCTTTACATAGAAATAAGAAACTTGATACAATATATGGACCACACAAAGACGAAAATGGTGTTTGGAAATTTGGCGCAAGCGATCTAAGTTTAAACGAGCATAAAATAATAATTGGAAATCAAACATGGGCATTCACACCGGGTTTATATGAACTTTTATTCCACAAAAATCCTAAGAATTATGACTCATATGAATTGGATATCTATAGAAAGATTTTAGTGAATACGAATGCACACAGAAGAAATTATAGTCCCAATGAACAAATAAAGGGAAATAAAGGCTTGAAGTACACAACAATAATAAAAAAATTATTTCAAACAACTCATACAGGTGAAGGTTTAATGAGTGTTAATCTTCAGAAACCAAACTATATATACTGGGATGATCCTAACGAATTAGTTGAACGTCTAAAACTTTTAATCGCGTCAAAAAATGCTGGGCATAGTAACCAAAACAATGAAATAGTATCCATTATCGAAGAATTAAGAGAAGCAAATATAATACATTGATTTTGGGGTAAACAATCAATTACAACATGAGTGTCGACAAGTTCGGTCACTTTTCCAACTCTGATGCATTAAGGAGAAATGCTCAAAAAATTTTGGGAATTGGTGTTGACCGGCATTATAACCTCGATATCCAAAATAAGAAAATCAAGAATTTGGCCCCACCGTCGGAAAATACAGACGCAATCAACAAAGCTTACCTACAAACACAAATCATACATTCACAAGAAATATTAAAAAGAGATTTAAGTAGGCAATTTGTAATCATAAACAATGAAATATCTCAATTAAAAAACAATATTAAGGATTTACACAATGTTTTAAGTAGAATGTCAAGTACTCGTACAATAATTTATAACGATCATAACTAAATCATGGAAAGACGAACAATTATCAATGAGCTACACGCTCAAGCTCGCAAAAATTTTCCTCGACGGAGAGTAATTATGAAAGGCATCGACGATTTATGGCAAGCGGATTTGGTTGAAATGGGGAATTATTCTACAATAAATAAAGGACATAGATATTTGCTAACAGTAATTGATACCTTCTCAAAATTTGCATGGGCAGAAGCAACTAAATCAAAAAATGCCAGCGACGTTTCCACAGCATTTAAAAAAATATTGGATAAAGGTAGAACACCAAAAAATTTACAAACAGACGATGGAAAAGAATTTTTTAACCAAGAATTTTATAAACTAATGAAAATGTATTCTATTAACCACTATTCAACGTATAGTGTAATGAAAGCATCAATCGTTGAACGATTTAACCGAACACTAAAATCATTAATGTTTCGAGAATTTTCTTACAACGGTTCCTACCATTGGCTTGATATATACAAAAATTTGATTGATTTCTACAATAAGAAAAAACATCGAACAATAAATATGCCCCCCATTGAAGTAAATTCTAAAAATGAAAAAAGGTTACTCTCGACGGTGTACAGTCATCTCAAAATGTTCCCACCGTCAAAATACCATGTGGGGGATTACGTACGTATAAGCAAATATAAAAATATATTTGAGAAGGGGTATACACCGAATTATAGCACAGAGATATTTCGTATAAAATCTATACAGATTACAAATCCTGTTACGTTTATCTTAGAAGACTATCAAGGAAACCCAATCAAAGGCGGGTTTTATAAAGAGGAAATTCAACGCACACGCTTCCCCAACACATACCTCGTTGAAAAGGTTTTGAAAACTAAGGGCGACAAAGTATACGTTAAGTGGTTAGGATTCTCTAAAGATCACAATTCATGGATAAACAAAAGCAATATGCTCTAGTGAAAACATAAATAAAAACAAATAAAATAATGAAAATAGTTTTCATTTACTTGTCAGCTTTCACTATGTCAATAACATTAGCCCTAAGCGGAAGATCTTCGGTTCTAACATCCAATTACTTTCCACCAATTCAATTAACCGAAGACTATGAATGCGCTCTGGTAGATTTTCATTCATATAATTCCATTCCAAACGTAGACCATGATAATAACTTGTTTCATATTGATGATCGAGTAATTGAAATTCCAATTGGTTCTTACGAACTGGAAGATATAGTTGATTATATTAAACTAGCCTATGGTAAACAAGACGGTCTCAAGACAATAGAAATCGTTGCAAACAATAATACCTTACAAATAGAGATATTTTCATCTCATGATGATATTGATTTTAACAAAGAACGGTCTATAGGAACCCTGTTGGGATTCAATGGAGGAATTTTGAAAGCAAATACGAAACATACGTCATATCTTCCCGTAAACATTATGAAAGTAAACGCAATACAAATACAATGTAATATAACATCAGGATCTTACATGAATAATCTATCTGTACATACTATTCATGAATTTGGTATAAATGTATCTCCAGGATATAAATTGGATGAAATACCAAGGAATTTAATTTATTTACCAGTAAACGTCAAAGAAATCAGTTCACTGAAAGTTTGGATAGTAGATCAAGAACAACGATTAATAAATTTTCGTGGAGAAGAGATTACACTTAGGCTACATCTGCGATCAAAAGCAAAATGATTATTTATAATAAATATAGTCCTAAAAAGACCTTTCCAAACATTCCAATTAAAGCAGTCAAACCCAAAAGGTTGCCACTAACAAAGGAAAATAAAATTTTTTTAAAATCTTTAAAATTACGTTTAAAACAAAATGTCTGAAATACTAAATGTTCTTGAAAAACCATTCACCGATGACAATATAATCAAAAAAGACTACCACAGCTACGTACCATATATAAATTCATTTAAAAATAATGATGAAATAAGAATAACCATTCAAAATCAAGATTTATATGTATTGCCAAGCGAGAGTTATATTTACATAGAAGGTTCTGTAACAGTAGAGGGCGGCGAAAAAACATCAAATGCTCGTTTACGCAATAATTGTATAGCTCACATGTTCGATGAAATTCGTTATGAAATTAATGGTGTTGAAATCGATCGCACTCGGTATTTAGGTGTATCGAGTACCATCAAGAACTTTGTGTCCCTTACTGATTTTGAGAGTAATATGATGAGAAATGCTGGATGGAATAATGGCGCCGACTTAAACATGAGTGTGTTTAACTTTTATGTACCCCTTAAGATGCTGTTGGGATTTGCCGAAGATTTCACCAAAGTTATATTACATAGTAAACATGATCTTATTTTGCTCCGAAGCTCCAGTGACCAGAACGCATGTTATTCCTCGGAGTCAAATGAAACTGCAAATTTAACAATTACGAATATCACGTGGAGAATTCCGCATGTGCACTTGTCTGACACATCCAAATTACAAATTATGAAGACGATAAAGAGTGGAACATCGCTACCGATTACATTTCGTAGTTGGGATTGTCATTTTAACCCAACATTTAATGGCGCAACCAAATGTAATTGGAATGTGAAACTGTCTATGAACAGAGAAAGACCACGTTTCGTACTATTTGCTCTTGAAAAAGATGGAAAGTTTGTTCACAGTAATTTAACAAACATTAAAGTCCATCTTAACTCGGATACTTATCCATACGATGACTTAAATTTAAAATTCGAAGAGAATCGATATGCTGTACTTTATGATATGTATACTAAATTTCAACAAAGTTACTTTTTGAGGGAGTCACAACCAATTATTTCATGTGAGAAATTCAAGGAGTCACCAATAGCTGTAATTGATGTCAGCCATCAAAACGAAATTGTTAAAAGCGGACCAATTGATGTCAAAATCGAGTTTGAGACCTCTAAATCCATTCCTGAAAACACTTATGTTTATTGTTTACTACTTCACGAACGTTTGCTAGAATACACACCTTTAACTGGAATCGTCCGAAAAATTATTTAAGTATTAATAATGAAATGTTTTTTTTTTGTATTTCCATATAAAAATTAATAAATAAATAAAAACACACAAGTATTGTATTCCAAATCAAAATACATTTGTCTTTATTGATGAAAGAAAGCATAAAAAATATACGGTAAACAATAATGTACATTATTTCTTAATTATAGGTTAAGATCATGAAGTTCATCCCAATTTGCGAGATTTGAATTATCAATTTCATTAAAACATACATCCATTGGAATTGTAGAATATAGGTCTGATTCATTAACTCTTTCTAAATCATCTGATTTATTCTCAATATTCAAATCTAGAATTTCATTTAAAGCCGAAATTTCCAAGCTATTAATTTCGTTAAGGCTTACATCAAGTTCCATCGGATTAATAGAGTTTAGGTCAATATTTATATTATATAAATCACAATCAAGCCTGTAATGACCCCACGCATACGTATTTATACCATCGGGTCTTACTTTTCTCTTATCATCGTCATAGCTTAGACATATTTTATTTATCTTATCTGTATAAATAACATGTTTTCTAGATCTAAATGTAAACATATCGTCATAATATTTTTGTCTTTTAATTAAACATTCTCGATATGTATCTATAGTACATTTTTTTAGCACAGATTTTTTTACACCCTTAGACTTTTTAATGTCTTTACTTCCTTCCACTTTAATTGCGTACATCTTAGGTCTAAGTCCCACAAATTCGGTCATAGCCATACCACAATTTTCATCCTTCATCATCCCAATCACCTTCTTATTTACAAGAGGGATACCATATTTATTATCTGGTGGAAAGTCTGAAGTGTCAAACCTTGTTTTTAACTCATCTGGAGTAAGTTCTTTAAAAAGATCTCTACCATAAAAAGTTAGAATAAATGAATCAGTATCTATATAATTTACACAAAAATCGTTTTGAAACTTAATTTTCAAAAAGTCATAGAGGAAGTCATACATAACCCATTTAGAAAGATCCAAAACACAAAAGCCTAAATAAATTGGTTTGTTGTATAATACGTTTACACGGTTCAGTTGAATGGCAACCATATCCTCTGAAAATTGTGATAAGCTATTGAAATTTGGTTTTGCAATTAAATCTCTCGCTCCCAGCCTGTTTCTGTTTGTTCTATCCCAAATCTTTACTATTTTAACATCTTTTCTTTTATCCACATTTTCCATAGTTTTACCATATACAGCATTGTTTAAAAGTTTGTAAAAATCTTTTTCAAAAGAATTTTTTGCTTTTGCTCTCATCTCATTATTTTTTAGTATATATTTTTCCAACCATTTTGATTGAGAGAAAGAAAGGATGCTGTGTACTTTTTTTAGTATTAATTTATGCTTTAGACACTGCTGCAATAGTTTGTAATGGATCTTGTATGTTCGTTTTTCGGAAAAGTCTGTAATTAATTTTTTATATTTAGACCCTCCAACAGTTTTACTCTCCGCACAGAAGGGTAAATCATTGTGAAGATCATGCAAATCTTTTGGATACTCTAAATCAACACAAAATATGTAGCCTGTTGGCGAATCGTCGGGTATTGATTTTATTTCCTCTTCATTTGTATATTTTCCAAAATCTGTTCCCTCAAGCCATCTAAAGTTATTTACTGGGAGATATTGTGTCATAGCTTTACCATACAAATTATTCACATCTAGGTAGTATATATTTACAATTGGTTTATTTTTATCATAACCTTGCGTACCCTCTGTGTTCGCTACTGAGTGTCTTTTGGAACATTGAACTATACCACCTCGTATGGCATTCTTACAGAAGTTGTACATGTTAATATCAGTGAGAAGTTGTAATTCAACTTTTGTACATAAGAGCATCGCATCCCAAGAAAGAGATGGGGCGGTATAATATTGACAGGGATCCAATTTGTGCACATCTATACATAATGTTCTAAAATTTTCAAAAACGTCAGTCAACAATAGAACATCCGTTTTTAAATACAATTCCATGTAATCTTTCAGATTTGTACAACCAAAATTTGTCCATACATTCTGTGCATGTTTGTAATCCTCTGACGAACACTCGGTGTCCGTCATTTTATTATAAAAGTATTTCTTCGGAGGAAGTTGTTTCTCAAAAAATTTTTGAAATGATGATATATAATCATACGGAAATACCCCCTTTTTATTCATGAGTCTAAAATCTTTATTGTTTGGAAAATGTGTACGTACTGTCTGAAGATCTTTTTCAGGTAAATTTCGGGCCAGAGAATCTAAGCTGCCAGCCATGAATCGAAAACTGTCTAGAAATCGCAACTCTAGTCTGTTTTTATCATTCATTGGAAGAAAATGAGACATAGATATATATAATTCCTTATTTAATGGAATTACTTTAGTTTCTCCTTCATAGTCAATAAGATCTTTAATGAAAAGGTGACAATCGTAGGATGAAAAATTATGAAAAAATATTGGAATAAATGTTGCTATCTGATGCTGAAGATTACATTGGTTATGTGTTGCCCCCCTGTATTTCCCAGTTAAATAACAGTGATCCCTTACCCTATCGTTACCTAAAGTTTTGTCACATATGTGACAATTTTCAGAAGTTACAAAATTTACTTCCTCCAAGGGTGTTAAACTAATCATTGGTTTCTTTACAGTCAAATAATTATTGTAAATAAATTTACAATCCCTAATGAGATTTTCCAAAAATTTTTTAGAGGCGTCCTCACCTGTATATATACAAAACTTATTTAAACTAGAATTATAACTACACTTAATGTTGTAACTAAAAGCACAAGGTGTGTGCTTTTGTATCATGCTGGTTTTTGTGGTATTTGCGCTCACCACATCCTCTAATACACATTCAAAATCTGCGTATACTACGAAGGGTACTTTCAATTGACGCTCGTAGTGAGTAAATTTTAATATTGCTTTATCTTCCGAGGGCAAGCGAGTTACAATACCCCCGCATTCCTGTTTGTGTTGTGCAAATTTATCTGTCGAATGGAAGTGTTGGACACATCCATTACAAATAAAAACAGCTCCGTTATGATTTGATAATTGATGGCTCAAAAGACTGTAAAGAAAAAAATATTTTTAAATATATCATATATCATATAAATTTCATTTTTCGTATATTACTTTGACATTCGCTTTATCCAAATGTAATGGAAATTATCGCCTTCGTGAAGCAGCATCAAATTGATGTGGTATTTTTTCTCTTTCTTTGTTAGGTGATAGGGTCCAACAATTTGGTCTCCTTCATAACCAAAGACATTGATGCTTATGTCATCATTGTTTGCTTCGAACACTTTAACATGTTTTATGGCTAAGGGGAATTGAAGCCCTTGGAAGTTTAGCGTGATACCACTTTGCAATGTTATCGTATCACGTGCGATGTCAACATTATAGGAAGATGTGTCACAAGGCTTATGGGAGGGTTTATTTTCCAATGCTGCCACCAAACTCCATTTGAAACAATATTCATCATTCAAATTGTGTATGTTGAGACATGCATTCTTTTTTGCCAATGACTTTGGTGTTTTAATGAATTTTGAGCCTTTGGTGAGATCAGCCTTGTTAATATTAATGTCAAGTTTTAGAATTTTCTGTAATGCCCAACCTGAATCACGCTCTTGAAATTCGAACATCTTGTGCATTATGGCATCAGTGTGGTCATCAAACAAATTATTAATGTTATCTCCCAGAGTTAACAGAGTCATTTTAGATACGTGGTTGAAAATCTTGGGTGTAGTTAAGGAATCGGGATCGGGGATTCTACCTCTAGAAGTTGATGGTCCATCACTCATATTTAGCTCATTATCTGCTCTGGGTTTAACATATTCACCTTGAAGTTCTATGTTGAACTTCAAAATTGTGTGCTCCACCAAACTGAGCTTGAGCAACTTCAGGAGTGACTCTTTTGTCTCACAAAGAAAATTTTCAGGTAACAGAGTTCCATTTGAATTATTATATTCGTATGTTATAATACGTTTATTGAATGAACTCTTTATGACTGTTATATCCCCATCTATGTTCCTTCTAACAGTATCCTTATGTCCATTGGTACGAACGTGGTTACGCATGGATACCACTTGTACATAACAGTCTTTACAAAAGTACGTATTCTTAGTATTTTTTACAGCTTCAGGAGCATTTTGATTATAATACTGATACTGCTCATTTAACGTCGGCCACTGTTTTTCATGTTGTGTTTGCAAAACTCCTGTATGTTGTTGGTATTGTGTGGGTGAAATCAATCCTAGATGTTGAATTGAAGGATCTTTCTGTAGCTCATGACGTAGTTTGTGATCTCCATTTATAGAAAATATTTTTAGTTTTCCCGAATCTGATTCATATTTTTTATTAATCAACATCGATTCACTTAAATTTGCATTATTATGAAACACCTTTTGATGATGTTTCATTACATAAATGTTTTTGAATAGTTTTCCACATATAAGACAATGATGTTTCATATGTCTTGTAAAATCTCTCTTAGCGTGAAAAGACTCATTACAAAATACACAGGTATTGGGAGACATTTTGCACTTAAAATTTTTATTTTATACAATTAAGATTTGAAACTGAATGCTTTACAAGCTGTAGCTTTAATCAAACTGACTTTCCAAATGATTTCTCTTTGTTTATAGAGCATTCATTCCTTTTCAATTCATATCAACGTTGACCATGGACAGGAAATATTTTGCTCTTTACAGATGCATTCCCTCCCAACAGTTTACATACGATTTGATCGTATTACATAATAATTTGTATCTAATATGAACCAACCACAAAAATATGTTTGTTTACCTAAAAGTCTTTGAGGATTTGGTGTGAAGTTTAGGATACTCAGAACTACACACACACACATTGTGCTCTGGATATGTCACAAAGGAATCAATTCAAGTTCAATTGCATGATCCGACCGTTTGGTTCTAGTTTCCGATAGACAGACGGACAACCAAACAATTCAATAGCATGATCTGACTGTTTGGCGCTAGTGTCCGACAGGCAGACGGACAACCAAACACATAGCATGATCTGACTGTTTGGCGCTAGTGTCCGACAGACAGACTGACACAAAAGACGGACTGGTGGGGAACCGTTGACACACATACATGCATACCATGTGTGTATTTGTGATTCGACAATCAACCATACCTAGATATACAGCAAAGCCCAGCTGCGGACTCACAATGTGATTCTAGAATCAACCATACCTAGATGTACAGCAAAGCCCAGCTGCGGACGCACATACCAATGAGTCATGCTGATCTCAAGGTTACTTCAAAGCCAAGTTCAATGAACTCACATATACATAAACATAAACACTGATTCAGACCTACAGAACATCTGGCGACCACCAACGAAGTGGCCAAATAGTATCAAATTACATTGGAATATAAACACATAAAATCGACGACGACGTCAGAATTCACACATACATACACATAAAATTGACACAGACGTACGAATTCACACATACATACACATAAAATGGACGATGACGTCATCATGACGTCATCAGACCACCCACGAAGTGGCCAAATAGTATCAAATTACACGTTTGCTCTCTCAATTCCCCTCTACTTCCGATTTTGCTCTTTAGTCCTGTAGAAGCTGTATTTTACATCCAATCATTTTGAAATTTAGAATGGTAGAGTTTCTTGATCCATGAACCAACACTACCGAATTTGAAGAAAATCGGTTAAGATTTAGCTATAGCTCCCATATATATGTTTCGTCCGATTTGGCCCTTTAGTTCTATAGAAGCTATATTTTACATGCAATCGTTTTGAAATTTAGAATGGTAGAGTTTCTTGATCCATTAACCAACATTGCTGAATATGAAGAAAATCGGTTAAGATTTAGCTATAGCTCCCATATATATGTTTCGTCCGATTTTGCTCTTTAGTCCTGTAGAAGCTGTATTTTACATCCAATCATTTTGAAATTTAGAATAGTAGAGTTTCTTGATCCATGAACCAACATTGCCGAATTTGAAGAAAATCGGTTAAGATTTAGCTATAGCTCCCATATATATGTTTCGTCCGATTTTGCTCTTTAGTCCTGTAGAAGCTGTATTTTACATCCAATCATTTTGAAATTTAGAATGGTAGAGTTTCTTGATCCATGAACCAACATTGCCGAATTTGAAGAAAATCGGTTAAGATTTAGCTATAGCTCCCATATATATGTTTCGTCCGATTTTGCTCTTTAGTCCTGTAGAAGCTGTATTTTACATCCAATCATTTTGAAATTTAGAATGGTAGAGTTTCTTGATCCATGAACCAACACTACCGAATTTGAAGAAAATCGGTTAAGATTTAGCTATAGCTCCCATATATATGTTTCGTCCGATTTGGCCCTTTAGTTCTATAGAAGCTATATTTTACATGCAATCGTTTTGAAATTTAGAATGGTAGAGTTTCTTGATCAATTAACCAACATTGCTGAATATGAAGAAAATCGGTTAAGATTTAGCTATAGCTCCCATATATATGTTTCGTCCGATTTTGCTCTTTAGTCCTGTAGAAGCTGTATTTTACATCCAATCATTTTGAAATTTAGAATAGTAGAGTTTCTTGATCCATGAACCAACATTGCCGAATTTGAAGAAAATCGGTTAAGATTTAGCTATAGCTCCCATATATATGTTTCGTCCGATTTTGCTCTTTAGTCCTGTAGAAGCTGTATTTTACATCCAATCATTTTGAAATTTAGAATGGTAGAGTTTCTTGATCCATGAACCAACATTGCCGAATTTGAAGAAAATCGGTAAAGATTTAGCTATAGCTCCCATATATATGTTTCATCCGATTTGGCTCTTTAGAGCCAATCGTTTTTATACCCTACACCACACTGTGGTACAGGGTATTATTTAAGTATAAAATGTCCCAAAAGTAAATTTATGTAAACAATTTAGACATGAATTACAAAATTTATATATCAGAGTTATTCAATATTACGAGATTGGTGTAGGGTATTATATAGTCGGCCCCGCCCGACTTTAGCCTTTCCTTACTGGTTTTTAGAATTTATTGATCCAAAATTGTCATAAATTTATAACTATGAAAGCAAAAAACTCGCATCTCAATCCTAAACAGACTCCTAATAACATTATCTTCTATCCTTTTGTCGACATTAAAACTCCTTTTTTATCTCTTAACCTTGCTCCTTGCCACCAAATAATATATAGCCTTAATGAAATGGTCATGTCCCCCCCCTAAGCGCTCTTCAAGAAAACAAAGAAACCATCCTGGAGTCGACAACAACAACAACAAAATTGTTGCATACTTTGTGGTTGTTAAGCATTTAGTTTATAATATAACTCTAAATCTTATTTGAATTATTATAGCCGTAGAAACAAACATGGCAGTTTGTTCGAGGTTTGCGCTGCCTGTTTATTTGATAGGGCACAGTAAAAACAACAACGGAGAAGTCTAAGAAGTTGCAGTAACGACGGGTGGGTGTCCTGCCAGTGATAATGTTGTTGCAGTTACAGGCAGACTGGCAGGAGTTCTTTGTGTTTTATGTGCAATGCATCATCAGGACAACAGCTAAATTCAGCCAGGATATAATGCTGTACTTTACACTAGCTTAAGCTTTCATTTGTGAGGGGTTCTACATGAGGGGGTCTTCCTGTAGGGGGTGGCAAGTCTACATGTGAGTGGTGGCAGGTCTACATGTGTGGCGTTGCAGGACAGGTGAAATATATAGAGCTGTTGTATGGTAACAACAACATATCCTTGAATGCTACAAGGATTTGTTTGTTGTTTCCTTTAACTCTGTGTGTGTCTGTATTTTATATAAATAAAGTTGTGTTTTTCCTTTTTGTGCATTTAGTTGCCAACATTATGTCGGCATTTAATTTTGCCTCATTATTCTTTACAGTGGAGTCCGGGGACGCTAAAACTGAGCCATATAACTATTAAACTAGAAAATAAGTTTCATAGAAATTTGTGAGCAATTTAATATGAAATTAGGTGGTTTGAGTGAAAGACACCAAAAACGGTCAATTCTTGGGAGACTGCAATTATTTTAGAACTACAGATTTCGAGAAAATTTAGCTTTAAACTACATAGGTTAGGTAAAGAGTAGCAGCCTGCATAACAGACTTACTTAGACTATATAGTCCATTGTGCTACCACATATGCACAATGGACTATAAACATATGTTATCCCTAGCCACTCCCGCTGAACTAAAATGATAACTTTAGAAAGTCCAAGAGTTGGAGAATTTAAACGATATTAGGTTAGGTTGAATAGAGGAGACGTTTAAAACGTCTCATGTCCATGGACATACACTTAAGCTAGTGGTTCGGCCTGTTGTGCGCTCCTTATTTATGATTTTCATACCCCACAAAATCGGTACAAGACACGTATTTCCTCAGTATCTTCCAGTCATATCCTCTGAGATGAGTCAAGTCTGGCAATATGTCGGAACCAAAATATCGGGATCTTGCATGTGTGAAAGCTGGGCAGTGACACAGAAAAATGTTCTATCGTTTCGATGTTTTCAGTTTGAAAAAATATTCAAGTTTGAAAAAATTTGATGCTTGCCTAGCCTACTACCTTCTAGAGAAAGCGGGACACAGACACAGAAAGTGTTTTATTGATTCCTCCTCATCTTCGTCAACGCAGCTACCTTTCTAATAAGACTGGTACAGACACGATAAGTAAGACCTCAGTAGGGTATTGGTGCGTTTGGAGTTTAGGAAGGGCCACAACAGTCTGTTTGAAGTTCCAGACTAGTGACCACCTATTCTAAAGACACATAAGGTGTTCCACGGATTTATACACCTCTTCATCAACGCAGCTTCTGAAAGAGCAGTTTCGCAGGTTCTTCAATCTCTCTGCTATCCGTCCAAGAAGACTGCGACCCTTCACGGCAGCCACGATAAGTGAGACGTCAGTAGGGCGTTTGGAGTTCACGCAGTGCCACATCAGCCTGTATGCAATTTGTGACAAGTAACAACCTATCATGACAGACACGATGACGGTAACGTCCGGTCGCGATAAAAACCACAGGGAGTTGATGCGTTTTGAGTTTAGGCATGGTCAAATCAGTCTGTATGCAGTTCCTGACTAGTGACCACCTATCCTGAAGACACATGAGGTGGTCCGCGGATTTATACTTCTCTTCAATAAGTTTCGTAGGTTCTTCAGTCTCTCTGCTACACGCCAAATAAGATTGCGACCCGTTACGACAGACAGGATATGTGAAACGTCAGTAAAACATTGTTGTGTTTGGAGTTTAGGCAGGGCCACATCAGCCTGTCTACAATTTCTGACTAGTAACCAACTATCATTACAGACATGATGATTGAATCATTCGGTCACGATAAAAACCACAGGGAGTTGATGCGTTTTGAGTTTAGGCAGGGTCAAATCAGTCTGTGACCACATATCCTGAAGACACCTAAGGTGTTCCACGGATTTACAGGGTGGATGATATGTAATGCAACAAAGTAAAGCAGTATATTTTTTTAATTTTTTTTTTAAATTTTATTGTTCAAAAGCAAAAAATTTCGGATATAACATACAATTTTAGAAACAGTTTAGATTTGTTCGAATTGGGCACCTTTGGCACGAATTATGGCCTTCAAACGGCCGACAAAGCCATCACACGCTGCACGAAAGTGGCTCTGCGGTATTTTGGCCCATTCCCGGCGAAGCGCCGTCTTGAGATGATCGATACTTTGGTATTTTTTAGTGCGAACCTTACTCTATAAAATGCCCCAGGCGCAAAAGTCCAACGGATTGAGATCCAGAGATCTTGGTGGCCATTGTGCGGTAGAAATGAAGCGAGGAACCTCCTTTTGAAGCCATTCTTGGTTGACGCGTGCTGAGTGCGATGGTGCTGAGTCCTGTTGGAATGTCCATGGTCTGCGGCCGAAATGTTTGTCTGCCCAGGGCTTCAATACTGTCTTTAGGACATTTTCCCAATAATATTCGGCATTTATTTTGACCCCATGGTCGATGAATACGAGCGGGGAGCGACCATCGGCGGCCCACACCATTACCATCGACGGCGCTTGAGCTCTGGTGGCCAATCGAAGGTGTACATTTTCAGCTGACCTCTTTGGCAGTTTGTTCACAAACTGCTCAATTTGGAATGGCTTCTCATCGGAGAAAACCAAATTCGGCAACTGGCCACTTTCGTGCAAGCGAAGCATCTCCTTGGCTCTTTCCAGTCTAACTTTTTTTTGTGCATCGGTGAGCTCTTGCACTTTTTGGAACTTCAATGGCTTTAGTCCAACCTCATTTTTTAATATGTGTTGTATCCGTTCTCGCTATATGTTCAGCTCACGAGCAATTTTTCTACCACTGGATCATTTCTGGTGTTGTTACCGGTTTTTTTCGTCCACTTTTTGGACGCGATGCAACACTGCCAGTATCGCGGTAACGAGCAATGGTACGAGAAACAAAAGAGTTATTCACATTTAAATGCTGGAGGGTTCTAACGATAGCCACTTGTGTTTTTCCACCCAAATATAAAGCAATCACACTATCACGCTTGAATTCCATCACGAATAACTTTTTTTCTGAATCTGAAGATCAAAATGCTTTTGTAAGCTTGTAAACAATAAAATGAACTGTCACTGAAATAAATCTGTCAGCTATCGGACTAGCGGTTTAGAAATGATAGCAACCTGAAGTTGGTTGCAATACATATCAGCCACCCTGTATAATTCTCTTCATCAACGCAACTTAAGCAAAAGTAGTTTCGCCGGTTCTTCAGTCTCTCTGCGAGCCGTCTAATATCTTAATTATAGTGTCTGCGTCATGACAGACACGATGAGTGAGACGTCAGTAGGACGTTGGAGCGTTAGGAGTTAAGGCAGAACCACATTAGTCTGTGTGCAGTTGCTGACTAGTGACCATCGGGAATTTATTGCCGTAATATACGTAAAATACGTATTTTTGAACAGATCTTCATAAAATTTATGAGATAACAGTTTTTTAAAACAATAAAGAACATTGCAATGTTTGAAAAATATCTGTTATGATTTATATATAGCTACGTAATATACATATATCCCAATTTTTAACCTTAACGTTTTAAAATAAAAATAAATTGGACAGTTATCATCAGGGTGGTTTATGGTATTATTTAGACGGCTCCTACCCACTTTAGCTCTTCTTTACTGGTTTTGTAAAGGATAGCTATAGTTTCTTAGAAAAGACACCAAAGCCCAGCCGGTTCTTAAATTTGGAACAGTCGGTATAACAGTTAAGGATGCCCGGAGATGTGACTATTTCATTATGGTCTATCAGGCATAAGAGCGAGATACTTCCTTTCCAAAACTGGAACATAGTGTAATCAACAAACCATGAAAAGTCACACATTTCTCGACCATAGTAACAGTCCCCTAAGCCTAACAACAGAAGCTGTTGGCTTTTGCCTTATATACAGTGACTAGCGGCATCCCACTTTGTGTACCATTTAATCTCAGTTGGTGTCGATCTCAAAGCCCGCGATGAAAGTGAATTTTTGTGGAGCTGTCCACCAGAAAGTGTAGAAGATCAGAAATTTCCCGATCAGAATAATAGTTCCCTGAGCCTAATATCAGTATCTGCGCCATATTGACTCATTAAAATGCCTAGCGGCTTTAACTGTAGTAAATATAACATACTTATAACACTTAGTGCCTCAGTCGGTGTCGTTCTCAACGCACACAGAATACAGTTTGGTTGCCTCAACTGAATTATTTGCCAACCTAATTTTGGTAGTTCTGTCTACTATTATGCGATTCCATCAGGACAAGCAACATTTTGATTGTGGTATACTTCTGCTTTCATGATGACAATAATCATATTTGGTTGCGCCAACTACGAAAATGGTGGCTAAAATTATCTGCTGAATGTTGCCACAACCAACTGTTTTAAAAAATTGGTTGTTCTGACAATTTGTCCGTCATATACTACCGACAATTAATTAAAAACAGTTTTCATTAATTTTTATTTTATTTATTGAACAAAAAACCAAACAATTCATAACAAAATTAAAAATCCCATGTAACAAATTCATCACTATTATGAGATGTGGAAATATTTGACACAAATTTTAGTACACGAAAAAAACAAAACTTGTATGCAAATATCGCTTAACCCTATGCTTTCAATTTCATGATTGTTGCTTTCATTTTATATTTATGTAAAATAGTTTGCACAACATATTCTGCATTCCACACATTATTATCCACACGAGATTATTTTTGACTACATATACCGCTCTTGAACAAAATGTTTAAGATTTTTGTCGAGTAATTTTATTTTTAGTTTGTCATGTATCAGCAAAAGAACATCAACCAATCTTTCGGTTGTATTTCCCAAAATAAGTTTGGGAAATTATTGGGATAACCAAAAAACGATTATTTATCAATATTTTTTCTGTTGTAGTAACCAATTATTCGTTGCAATAATAATCCTCGGTCTATTGATAAAATCTCTGTTGTCAAGAATAAAACATTGGTTGTCACCACCAAAAATCGATCATATGGTACTATAATGAAAGTTTAAAATTGGTTACCACAACTAACCGGGTGTCAATGAAAAAACAATCTTAATTCGATTGATACAACCATCGATTTAGTTGCAAGCATTTTTATTTGATCGTATCCATGTTATTATAAAGTTGTTTCAACTATTTATATATAAATACAACCGACACACGGTGTAGGCAACATACTTTTTGTTGCTAGTACTATTTTTTTATTGTTACAATCGAATTTCAACCAATTATTTTCCTGGGTGCGGACAAGTTATACTAGTTACATAAGCCTAATATCAGAAACTGCGTCATATTGCCTTTCTACAATGTCTAACAGTTGGTGTTGAGGCCTCAGTGATACACAACCTGCCATTCACTGAACTTAATTTATGTAGTATCGCAATGAAACTGAAGTTCTGTAGAGCCGTCCACCAGAAAATCTGGATGATCAGGAATTTCCTGATCAGAGTAACAGTTCCCTAAGCCTAACAGCAGAAGCTGCGGCATATTGCCTAGCTACAATGTATAGGGGCGTCGCATTTGATACAACAGTCGCTGTCGCTGCACCTTATTTAGTATCGCGATGAAGGTGAATTTCGGTAGAACCGTCCACCAAAAAGTCTGGAAGAACAGGCATTTCCCTACTAGAGACACAGTTCCCAAATCCTAATAGCAATATATGGGGCATACTGCCTTGCGTCAAATTTCGTATAACATTTATTTTTCAGTTGGTGTCGTTCTCAACGCTCCAGTGTGTCACTTAATTTTGTATCGCGAAGAAGGTAAATTTCTGTAGAGCCGTCCACCAGAAAGTCTGGAAGGTCATGCATTTCCCGACCAAAGCAGCTGCTCCCAAAGCCTAATAGCAGAAGCTGTTGTACATTTCCTTGCTACAACATCTAGCGGCGTTAAAGTTAGTACAAAATGTAGTGTCTCTCAGTCCGTGTTGTTCTCAATGCCCCAGGGCTACACCAACCTGCCATTCGCTAAACTTCTTTAAAATCGCACAGGAGGTAGATTTCTGTAGAGTCATCCACCAGACGACAATGCCATACAGCACTATCTGTCTAAGTACTGATGTATGTTACCTATTAAATATGAGCTGGTTCATATCCAGCGCACTCTTGAGTTGTTCTCCTGCTTCGAGATATATGAAGTTTAGTTGACCCTAAAGCTAGCCGAAATGCGTCTCTTAATCAGAAAGTTCTGAATCAACCTTGGTATATTGTTATTAATCCCTAGGATTGCCAGGGCCGCAATTATTGCCGTGAATAGGGATATACCGGGGAACTCCAAAGTCGATGAACTTGCTAGAAAAGGGGACGACATCACAAATTCTCTAAGCATTTTTATATTTAGTTACGACACTGTCCTCTTGCAAACTTTGGCATAAGCAAGAGGCAGTCCAATGAAAATAGAGAAATCGACACCAGTAGGATAGCTAGACAAATCTGTCCAATATATAGGGTGGACCAATTAAAATTTGAAATTTGAAATACCGATTACTTTGACTTGTGATTTAAGCCCTTTGGATTATTTTCTGTGGGAGCCATTAAGGATAAATGTTACGGAAAGCATCCAGAGATAATTGAAGTATTGAAACATGAAATCGAAGTTGCTATTAAAGAGATTCGACCAGAAACAATCGAAAATGTACTGAATAATTGGGTTGATCGGATGAGGTACTGCCGAGCCAGTAGTGGTAGTCATATGGATGATAAAGTGTTCCATTATTAAATGACAAAGAGCAACCTTTCCAACAAAACCACAAATTTGAAAAACTTATCAGTACTTTATTTTATAGCCGATTCAAATTTTAAATGGCCCACCCTGTACGACCTGAGAAGGTCAAAATATATCCTTGCACTAGAGACGGAAAAACTATCTTATTTAGTGTAAGTTCTGACGGGATATTATCTGATCGGCGAATATGCCAGGAGTTGTGGAATTGAGTCCAATGACTTCTGCCGAAACCGTGGAGATAAGGACGAAGTGGGAAGTATTGATCATCTGCTTTCTAGGAAGTCTGACAGACAACGATGTTCGTGTTGTTGACAATTTTGTGTATCAAGCAGGTTGGTTCCAATAAGGGGCAACTAGGCTGTACCTTAATTGGTCTGTGTGAGCAGGTAACTCCGGCTGCCTCTCTGATTAAAATTTACATTTACAACTATTGCCGAAGGGGTTCAGACTTCAGCGTTTTCCCGGAGAGGGGTGCAACAGTTGGTTTGATCTAGTGATATGAAGGACCTGTTTAAGATTCCTCCTGCCAATTCCTCTAACCAATTTTGCCTTGCTATCTGCATAGGCAATAACCTTAACGCCCATATTCTCCAGATAAGTCAGAATACCATTTATGGAGAAATGCCATAGCAGAGGATACAGAACGCCACTTGGGGCGTTCCCTGCCCCCCAACTCTATGAAGGTTAGTTGACCCTAAAGTTAGCTATTTGTTGCGTTTTTACTGAAAGGATTTCCCAATATCCCTTAAGAAGACGGGAACTATAACTGGTGCCTTATACCTACAGCTCAGAAATAGTTCTGTATTGTTGTGTTTACACCAAGTCCCTTATCATAAGCCTATCTTACAGAGATACGAAGGACCTGTTGTAGGATGTCTCTAAAAGAACTCAAATACTTTTCTCTATCCACTTTTTCTACGCCCTTTTAACACTCATCTCCTGCAGAGAATACAGAATACTGTTCATGGAGAGATTTCATAGCAGAGAGGTCGATCCCCTGCTCACAAAACTATGAAGGTTAGTTGATCATAATTCTAACTGAAATGAAATAGGCGTGTCATAATCAGAATGTTACGAATGCTATGCAGTTTTTTGAATTGTTGGGTTCAGATTCCAGATATTTCCTATTGCCCTTTTCCAAGTTTATAGAGTAATCACAGCTTTTTCTAGAATGCTAGGTTTGACTTTAAACTTCCTGTCTAGTAGAATGCCTTGTTATTTTATGAAGGTTACTTGGACCTAAAGCTAGCTGAAATAAGTCTCTTAATCAGAAGGTTCTCCATGAACCTTCATATATTGTTACCAGAGCAGAAAATATTGCGGATGGGTTTCACATACTAGCCTTTTCGTATTGCCCTTTTACAGGTATACAGCGTCATCAGATCTTTTTGTGATATTTTGGGAATATTGGTGTTAAAATGTGGCTTCCTGTATAGTAAAATACCTAAGTATGTATGTTGCGTTGCAGAGAAGGGAATTTCAATCTCCCCAATGAAGCAGTTGGTACCATATACATTCTGTTCTGTATTGTTTACTTCACACCCAGACCCTTATCGAAAGCCCATCTTGCGGCTTTTTGTAGGGTCTGTTGTATGATTCCTCTAAAATTACATAGAAACTTCGCCACGTCATCTGAATAGGCATAGTGATATTCCATAGCAGAGGAGAAAGAATGCGCCCTTGGGTCGCTCTTCTATTGCCAACTTTAAGGAGGTCAGAAATGCGTCTCTTAATCGGAAAGTTCTGTATGATCCTTCGTATATTGTTATCAATACCCAGAGTTTCCAGAGCCTTAACTATTGCTGGTGGATTTCTGCTACATAGAAACTTCGCTTCGTTATCTGAAAGGTAGAAACCTGAATATGGGGAAGCAGAGAACGCGCCCTTGAGTCGCTCCCTGCTGTCAAATCTATGGAGGTCAGATGACCCTATGCTATATGAAATACGTCTCTTGATCGGAAGATTCTGATTGAAAAATCGTATATATTTTTTATCAACCTCCAGGTTTTCCGGGGTCTTAACTATTTCGACTTGATTTATGTTACTTGGAAACGACACACAATGGGAAAAGGGGTAAATACGCGCGCATAGCAGTATTTTCTATCTCATGACTATACCGTTAGAGATAGAGTCCTACGGTTTGGACCATCTTCAAGAGAATTCTTTGGAGAAGAAACTGGTGTTACCAGATTTTATTTTACTGTTACCATGTACCGCACAGTGGGGCTACAAATGCGACTTTGTGGAAATTAGTGTGAAAAACATAATATCGTATCAACTTCAGTGATCTTGATTTTATATTAAAGCTGACAAAATTTAGTTCAAAATCTATTTGAGGTACTTAAATGTGTGTTGCTGCGTTTGAAATATATAGACCATTGAAGTTCAAACATATTTTTGTGAAAATTGCGTTAAAAGTCTACAAAACCGGGCAATGTTCTTGAAATTGAAACCAAAACAACATAAAAGGATAAAATTGCAGTCTGCAATATTTTTAAGAGCTGAAGTTTTGCACTAATGCAATTACACAATGGTCGTCGAATATTAATAAGAGAAAAGTTAAATTAAAAACAAAAATAAAATCGGTCCACCCTAATATACATAAACTGAAAAAGCGTTTAACTATATTTTTATAGTTTTTGTAGAAGAAGTAAACTAAAAATTACACATATAATCATAATAATATTAATTAGATCGATAATTTTGAACGTAGAACTCTACAAACTTGCAACCGGACTTGTACCGGTCTTATTTATTATCCGATTTTGCCGAAATTTCGTAAAAGTTATTTTTTTGAACCAAGAAAATAGGTCCATATATTTCGGAAAAATCGGTTCATAGATAGATGTAGCTCCCACACATATTTTCTTTATTTAAAGTAAAAACAGCACATATTTAAAGTACAAAAATCGGCCATAATCGCAAAAAGTCGCAGATAAACTAGGTACCGTTGGATTCACCACTAAGTCACCTCTCTTCTCTATGCCATATCGCAGTGATCCCACGTGATCCAAAAAAGTTGTATTCCATTTACAGCGGATAAATTTTTTTGAAAAACAAAAAAAAAATACTTTTGCTTTGAAATATCTCTTCATTTAAAGACGTTAAAAATACGTTTTATACACAAAAATGTAGATGAATATAACCTTATTCTATGTTACAAGTCCGGTCGCATTTCACCAACAAACGAGAATTCTACAAGCATTTTAGTATATACATTTTATCATCGCAATTTGATTTGCGTTTATTAGTAAAAAAGACAAAATTTGAAAGGTCATAACTCGGTATCGCCCAGAGATATTTTCATAAAATTTGAAGGTATTTTCATTAAATGTTATCCACAATAAAACAACATTCACAAAAAATAGATTTTTGAAAGTTGTTTTCAAAGTCCTATGCGCGCATATTTCATCATATTTTCCCATCGTGCGACATCTGAAAGGAAATAACATGAACGCCCACCTTTTACAGTGAAAGCCGACTATTGCGCATAAAGAGATTCCAATTCAGATTCGATCCACTGCTGTCAAATCAATGGAGGACAGTTGACCCTAAGTTGATCTGATATGTATCTCTTAATCAGAAGGATCTAAATATATCGTTATCATTACCCACAGATGCGGCTGAATTATTGTGTTAAAGGCTCTCTTTAAGTCTAAAAAAAGCTACCAGGTAAATTAGCTCTAAGGCTTATGGTGATTTCGTTTCTGAAAAATAATATCAAATGTTGCGACATTTTAGAAATTCCCCCTGCACCCGTTGCTTATTTAGCATTTTGCATGCGAACACTCGAACAAAAATCGTGCGGTGAGTAAAACCCATATCTATATTATGGCGCAACCATTTGATGGTGCATTAAGAATGTACGCTTTCAATTAGGTTTGGTTCTGAAGTTTGCTTTTTGACGGTGCAACACTCCACACCGTGGACTGGCCTGAGTGTGGAAAATGTGATATTTTCGCCTTTGCGGAGTGTAATAATTTTACAAACGAAATCAAAAACCGGCCATACGGCTGCATCATTTTTACAAACGAACCTAAAAATGCGATTTCAATGTAAAATGTAGAAAAATTTTACATTTTTTGCACAAACGAAATCACCATTAATGTTTCTATAGATACGATACATAATCGTTTAATGTAACAAAACTTACCACCCGGATTTAAGCAGTACATAGGAATTTAATATTTATCCTTATTTGTAAAAAATCGAAGTAGCTTACCTAAAAAGAAAAGAAAAATATACATATAAGTTAATATTTTACATAGAATATATTAAAGAATTCCACAGTAGCTGTTTAGAAATATAGCAATGCACTCGTCAACTTTCAGCTTTCAAGTTTTATATATATTTTTTTTATTATAACTTTTCAGTCCAGCATCGGAACACTTGGCCACCCCTACCTTTCAACATATTTTGATGGCTTCAACATTTCGACTTTTTTAATTTGACTTGCAATTAAACATTTATTTATTCATAAAAATACATTTGTGCACTTTAAAAACAATTTCAATTTCGCTTTTTCAATATACACAAGCATACATAGATTTTTATATTTGTTTGCATTTTTGTTTTGCATATTACAACAATTCTACTCCCCGACAACGATATGGTAGATATAGATATACATTTATAGAGGAGAAGTAGGGCCAGGGGTAAGCGCAGCACTATTTTCCAAAACAACATTGGTTTCGATGTGAAACAAAATAATTGCCAACTGTTGTTTCAGTTGATGGCGTTATAAAATTGCAATCATTTCGATATTTATGCGCGCAACGGGTGCAACATCCGTTTGCGGAAACTCAAAATCAAGAGTAACACGCGCTGCTGCCAGTAACATAGCTACTATGTTGTGAAGCAGTAGAGCACAAAAAATAGAACAGAAAACGACAGGATTCACCAGCACGAAATAGCGAAACAAATCCAAAAACGACGGCAAAACAAAGTGAAATGTGCAGCGAAAAAAGTGAACAAATATTAAAGGTGCAAACATAGCATTTCACACGGCTGGGGTGTGTATTTATATGAATCCAGTTCTGCAATCCAGGACCTCATAGGAGTTTCAGTATTCTTCGAATTAATATATTTCAATAAATAGAATCCCACATTAGTTAAGAAATAATCTGTAAGATAAGTCCCAAACATATAAGCCCATGAGAAATCATATTTAAAATCCCTAACGCTGGCTGAACTTTTGCTAATACCTCCGTTTTCAAAGCTGAGCAACATATGATCGCCCTATGATGTTCCGCTGTCCTTTCTCTGTTGTTGTATAAATGTTTGCTATATAAAATGTACAATTACACCATATTGTTATTGCCAACACTAACATAAATACAACACCCATGGTGTACCGAAAGACCTGCAAATGTCCCGACGCGTATTAGTACAAGTAAGTGTGTTACACAGATATTCATTAAAATACACTTTTAGTGCAGTGAATTGGAACTGAAATATCTGAACATTTGGAAAACATGTAACATTGAAGCTTTTGGGTTTAATTTTCAGTGAATTTTAGAAATAAATATAAACCTAACAGCTATATCAATTAAAGTATAAAGAGCAATAGCAATACACGATAGAACGACAAATACACGATAGAAAACCGGAGAACAAAAAGCAGAGATCCGAATTTGCCAAAGAAGACCAATGGCAATACATAGGGCTGAGCTCAGGCGACTATGGGGGTCGACAGGTGGCGGATAGCCGAATTAATTATGGTATACCGGATCAACGGAATATATGAATTGACGCAACTGGCCGAACATGACAGTATTCTGTCACCTCAGTAAGCAGAAGTGACTCTTTGCCGAAATGGCTGGCAGGCTAATGCTTTCATGTCCCCCGCCCTAATAAAACACTGGGAAGTCTCATAGCACGTTCAACATTCGTTACCATTAAGTTGGTAGTGTAGGCCCAGTTGAGTTTACTCCTGGCTAACGCCGTTCTGGCTCTGAATACAATCGCTCTCATAAGGCATCGTGTCAACCCTCGCATGGCCTCCCTGCATCGCATAGATAACCATGAGGTCAAATAGGCAACTACACAGCTACGGCTAAAGATAGCGGCCATGAGTTTGGGCCCAACAGACTTAATAAGTTTCCTCAAAACAATACAAACGGAGAAGATGTGGAAAGCCCTTTTGGTAGGAGTGCAAGGACCCTACGGTCTCCACCAAGTTCGGCTACGAACCCACGAGAAGAACTGGTGCAAGTCGCTACAACAAGCCAGCCAACCGGAGAAGGAAGTGATTTCGAGAAGCTGGGCGAGCTTATTCGATTTTTATTTGAATTGCTCGGGGATGGAAATAAAATATTCATCACTCAGCCAGCACAAGAAGCAATGAAGAAGACTCTGTATGACCTATGTGCTAAGGGTACATCAGGAGAAGATCCTGTTTTAAAGTCTGGGGTAGACAAATCCTCCCAAACGTCACCATGGGTACAACCCAGGGAGAAGATGCGAAAGCTACTGGATACACCAGTAGCCAAACGACGTCCAGATAAAAAAGTCGCTAACGTTGAACCAGAAGAGGTCGTCAATGAAACCGTGGATGAAAGTGATAACGGGAGTCAAGAGTTAAACCAAAGAAGAAAGCAAAAAAGAAAGCCAAACCCCAAGAAAAAGCTAAACACCAAGAGAAATCCAAGCCCAGGGAAAATACGAGGAACCGAGGCCTGACGCCTTTATCATTACTGCAAAGGGTGAAATATCGTATGCAGAAATTCTAAAAAAGGTTGAGACAGATCCTAAACTGTGCGAACTTGGCGAAGCGGTTACGAGGATCAAGAAAACCCAAAAAGGAGACCTTATCATACAATTAAGTGGAAACAGTGAGAGAACAGACCAATTTAGGAGTGCGATTGGTGACTCACTGGGCGAGAGTGCCTCAGTAAGAAGATCGACAGAGAAATCGGTGTACGATAAAAGGTACATAGACGAAGTCACGACGAAAGAGGACGCGCTAAAATTGCAAAACTTCAAACAGTCTGATACCCTAAGCTTAAGGCAGGTTTATGGAGGAACACAAACTGCAACAATCAGTCTGCCAGCTGAAGGAATAAAAGCTATACCCGAAGACAACAAGATTAAGGTGAGTTGGTCTATTTACAAACCCGATCAATGACGGTGCTAACCAAGTGCTACAGATGCTTAGGATATCATATCCACAAACTGCACAAGCAATGCCGACTGATCGAAGTGTTGTAGAAAATTCAGCGAAGAAGGATACCGTGTCAAAGACTACTCCAACGATCCACTTTGCATTCTTTGCAAAGCAGATGAATCGGCGGATGCAAAACGTATAGCAGGTAGCGAAAAATTTTCCCAATTTAAGAAAGAGCTCTTCACAAAGAATTGCAAATGAGAGACATATAGATCAATCTAAACCATTGTGAGGTCGCACAAGATCTTCTTGCTCAGACAACGAAAGAGAACCAGTAAGGAAAGGTTAAAGTCGGGCGGGGTCGACTATATAATACCCTACACCACCTCGGCAATGTACATTAAGAATTTCTTTTTGAATAGTTGGAATAATTAGTTTCCTTTCTTTTACGAAAGTACTTAGCTCCCCCGCCACGCCAAGGCTTATTCCAAAGAGGAGTTTAATATAATGTGTGGAATTAGAAATGGAACTAATAATAATATTCCACATATTTGCATTTACTGTGGTTTTTATTAGCCTTAACACAATAAATAGCCCGATTTTTGGTCGTACACAATATAAGTAATATATGCAGGGTATGTTAGGTAGGTACTACCTTGGAATAATTGGTTTAAGTAATGCTTTAATTTTCATTTCCGCTGAAGCCTTTCAGGTCTCCATAATAGCGCTTATATAAAAAACTTAGGAACATCTTTCTGGAAAATTTTGATCGGAAGTAAAGTACAACTTGTATAGCGCTTTGGTACCAAATCAGGAGGAGGTTATATATAAATCTGAACGGATTTTCCTTGAATACTTATTCATTGAAAAAGAAACTTCTTTCTGTTAAATTTCGTACTGACCGGATATAAAATACAGTCTCTACAGCACTTACATGTCAAATCGGGGGTAACATATATATGGGGGCTATATCTAAATCTGAACCGATTTTCTCTGAATTTGGAAGTATCCCTTCATATAATAAGAAACCTCTTTGTGTAGATTTTTTTTACTGATCGGATACAAAATACAGATTGTACAGCGCTTACATGTTAAATCGGGGGTAACATATATATTAGGGGGCTAAATCTAAATATGAACCGATTTCCCTCAAATTTGGCAGTGTTAATTCATGTAATTAGAAACCTCATCTGACCATTTTTTTTACTGATCCTATTTAAAATACAGTTCTAGAGCGCTTACATGTCAAATCGGGGGTAACATATACATATATGGGGGCTATATCTAAATCTGAACCGATTTCCCTAAAATTTGGCAGTGTTAATTCTCGTAATGAGAAACCTCTTTCTGCCAATTTTTTTACTGATCGGATATAAAATACAGTTTCTACAGCGCTTACATGTTAAAATGGGGGGTAACATATATATGGGAGCTATATCTAAATCTCAACCGATTTCCCTCAAATTTGGCAGTATTAATGCATCTAATAAGAAACCTCTTTCTGCCAAATTTCACACTGATCGGTTATAAAATAATTTTTTTACGGCGCTTACATGTGAAATCGGGGTAACGTATATATGGCTTTATCTAAATCTGAACCGATTTCTTCCAAATTTAACAGTGTTCATTCATATAATAAGAGACCTCTTTCTGCTGAATTTCATACTGATCGGATATAAAATAAAGTTTTTACAGCGCTTACATGTCAAATCGGGGCTAACATTTATATGGGGGCTATATCCAAATCTGAACCGATTTTAACCAAATTAAATAGGGATCGTCCTTGTGCCAAAAAAAAGATATGTGTAAAGTTTCGTCAAGATCGGGCCATAATTGCGACCTGTACTTTGATTACAAGAATACATCAACAGACAGACGGACATAGCTAAATCGACTCAGAAAGTGATTACAAGTCGATCGGTATAATAAACAATGGATCTATCTCTTCTCCTTTTGGGTGTTACAAACAAATGCACAAAGTTACAAACAAATGCACAGTGTGTTGTAGGGTATAAAAATGTAGATATGGTCCTGATCAGCGAGCGAGGAGGGCAGAAGAAAAATGTAGGAAAGTAGCAATATGGACAAGTAGCAAAAAAGCATTCAAAGATGTATGCGCCGATTCTACTTACTTTGTGCGGGCAAAGCCCCTAGCCTAAAACATTCCGAATTCCAGACCGACGCCATGAACAGATCGGTGAATATTTTAATGTATGCAACACACTGGTGTAGCAGATACACCAATGCTAGAAGATGTGGCATTCTAGAATCCTTTTCTCCGCTGGAGGTGGAACTGCTAAACGACCCAGTTCTCTCTGGCTACTGTTCTACTCAGTATAGACCTCCTGTAGAATCTTAGCCACGGTAGGAAAACACTGTTAACGATAGTAAACTCAGTGATTCACAGACTTTGCCCTCTACGAGTATGTACAGTTAGTAGGCACAGAACAATATCGAAGTTGCAGGTTTATCACAGGCCTTATACTTATCATAATTAATGGAATTATTGACAGAAAACTACTGGATTAATTGAAGATTCCTTCTTTTCGCAATGAAATCTATACATATAAGTGGTCAATCGGTGTGCAAGAGGAATAATGCGCAAATTAGTCCATATTTAACAGTCCGTTATTCGGCATACAGTTGATACCTACAAACTATTCAGACATGATTTATCGCATGTTACAAAGAGAGGAGTAAAGATTTGTAGAGCTGCAATGGATTGATGGAATAAGCTCCTTTAGGGAAGGGCTAGAAAGAACTTACCTTTACCTTATATCCCCGTTATCCCAGAATAGACTACTTACTCTAATTGAGCCTTAGATAGTTTGATCGCTTACCATTCCTCATAAATCAAAGCTTGAAACAAAAGTTGAAATTTTGCAATTAAAAGATTCTGTATATTTTTCGATGCGAGCTGAATAAATCTTTCGACGATTCCTCAGCTCTAGTGCAAATTAAAGCAATAGAAATAAAGATACGTACTCAACTGAGTACATATAATTACTACCATATTACGGAATCTTTTTTGAATAAAATCTCATAGGATCTAATTTATATCTACAGCTGATTTGGACAAGTGCTTGCTACCTTTTATCCTCAATGTGTCCCTATAAATACAACGCATTTCTGAAGTGAATGAAAATTTCCCTAAGGAAATCTTTAATAAAATTTTCAGTACACATTACATATATCTAAATTCCCTCATAAACCTCCATCCCCCACAATAGACATTCGTACCTCTCCAGTCCCACGACAGGACAAAAGTCAAGCATCATTCACATATATTTCTTAAAATAAAACGTTGTCCTATCATCTACACACTTCGATGTCATTATTAGCTATATACAAAGAAGGTCCTACGAGTATAATACGCGATGGCCCTGCACACAGATGTATGCATGCATCCTGCCGCCCCATTGTATGTAGATCATTGTCTTTTTAATATTTATCTAAAAGACTTTGTAATCTGTTGTAAGGAAAACATCTGAGTGTGGGTGAAGTTGCCAACTAAATTGCTTGAACTGCAGCTGAAGTTCAAGTTAGAGTCTGGTATATGTTTCCTTGGCAGTGGCAATGGGTTTTGCTACTCTTGGTAACGGGTGATTATGCCTTAAATTATTCATAAGCGGCATTATGGCGACAGCGACAGCCATTCATTGTTTCATTTTATGTAGATTCTCGTTGTTGTGCCCGTCGGTGGGTTTAATAAACGATATTCGGTTTTAATTGTTTTTCGCCTTATTCAATTATACATGTAACACCATTATCGTTCTGTAATCTTTGGCGTTGTATGTTGGATAATAATTACGCAGATACATATGTAGATGCGAGAAGAAGGGGTAGGAGGTGGTATTGTGTGGATGACAGAATAATTTTTAAATAAATTTAAAGCAAATGCGTTTACTGCAGCAATCTATGTTACTGCCCTAAGGAAAATGAGATGTCAATTAACCTGAATATACTGATCAGAGGGATTGTTGCTAGTGATGTGCCATGTCTTCTTTTAGGTACAGATGATTTCCCGGTGGGGTTCTCATTACGCCTCTTCTCCGTTGCTTTTACGTGAGATTTATCTAACCGAGCATTTCCCACTACATAGATGTTGGTAGTGCTCGTACAGCATCGGTCGTATAATGCATTTCTCCCGTCTTCAGGCATTTCGACCGGATACATAATCTGCTCGCCAGCTCTATCGAAGTCTGATTCATCGCAGCCTGTGTTTGATGGAGACAGTAGCATCTTCATCCAAAAGGTGTTTGCCACACTATTTCCCATTACGATTTTGTTAATGTTGCTGAGAGTCTTCAGTTTAATAGGGACTAAATTGATGGCCGCTACCTCCATCCGGAAATGTGATGTCTCCTCCTGACCCCATTATTATACATGCCGCAACTGGTAGGACAAATCTGGGAGTGAACTGTGGGAGTGAACTAGTCGTCGCCTTGTGTTAGCCGTTCGACCTTGCCGTCTACTCCCATGCGGATTCCATTCAATTGATGTTTTATTAATATCTCCTTCAGGTTTTCTTAGCGTGTGTCCGCTCCACCACCATTTTCTTCTTAGAATTTCGTCCTTGATCGGGGTTTGGTTAGTTATTTGCCATAAATTGGTATTTGAGATCGTAGCTGGCCAGAATATTTATCCCCTAACCATAGAGAGAAGGGTATACGAGTATATCATTTGCTACGAAACAAAAGTGTAACACATCGAAGGAGTGACCTGAGACCCTAAGTATGTTCGGCGAAAACCGTTTGAAATTTTGTACACTGTAATGCTTTTATAGTTCCTAGAGCCTAGAGAAAAATGGGCGTTATTGTCTTGGTACCTCCCAGACAGATGGACCTTTTTGTACCAAAAGTTAACAGCTTTTAACTTTAATACCAGTACATATAAATACTTGACATTTTGTACAGTGTAATGCTTTTATAGTACCTAGAGTCCAGAGAAAAGTTGCCGTTATTGGGACGCCCCATTTAGTACCTCTCACACAAATGGACCATTTTTTACCAAAAGTGAGCAGCTTTTAACTTTAATACCAGTACATATTTTAAAGTTATTAAATGCAATTTCAATTGATAATAATTTAATTGCAACAGAAAATAAATAAATTTACTAACATTTTTGAGACTCAAGGTGAGGGGATTCATTAGTCGGTTTACCCGACTGAACTTTCTTACTTGTTTTAATATTCGATTGGTGAATACTTGAACTGCATTTATATCTTTGGTTGTTGCGTTCCATGATTCACAACTGTATAACATTGTAGATTTCACACATGGGTTGAATATTTTTAATTTGGTATTGATAGACATGTGTGAAGATCGCCACACGGAGTTTAATCTACTAAATTATTGGTTTCCTGCATTTATCCTATTTTTGATGTCTTCACCCGATCCGCCTGATGTAGTTAAGATACTGCCGAGGTATCAGCAGGACGTCACATCTTCCAGATATTCATGGTTTATATGGAGCCTATTGGAATTTGTAGTATTGATACGCATGCTTTTTGTTTTTATCTTCAGATTTGTTTTGTTTCCATTTTTGTTCCGAAAAAAATTAGATCTGTTTTCTCTCAGCCTGGTGATCACCCAGACAATAATGGTCACTTTCCCGGCATTTAGTGACGCATGTTAAAGTGGAACTAGCGAAAGTTATAACTATAGTAGACTCTGTTCTCCCACTCCTGAACGCCATTCTTTTGCCGTTTTTTTGCCGATGCCTTTTTTTGCCACTTGTCCATATTGCTACTTTCCTAGATTTTCCTTCTGTCCATGTGCTGCTCTCGGGTATCTTATATGGCTCGATAATCAAGACCATATTCACATTATTCTCTTTCGAGGTCTGCGCGGCTTCGCAATGGTTTATATTGATCAGCATGCCTCTCATTTGTTCTACTTTGTGGTGACTGCCTTCATTAACTGGGGACATTTTCTGCTACCAGCTATATGTTTTGCATCCCTCGATTCATCTGCTTTGCAAAGAATGCAAAGTGGATCTTTGGGGCAGTCTTTGGCGTAGTACCCTTCCTCGCTGCAATTTCTGCAACACTTCGATCTGTCGACTTTGCTTCTGCAGTTTGTAGATATGTGGCCATATCCTAAGAATCTGAAGCACTTGGTCTTTGGTCGGATTTTGCATACAGACCAGCCCACCTTAATCTTTCTGTCCTCATGTATAGCTTATACTCCTTCTGCTGACAAATTGATCGTTGCGGTTTGCGTTCCTCCGTAAGCCTGCCTTAAGCTTAGAATATCCGCCAGTTGGAAATTTTTCAATTTCAGCTGCGAGATCACCGCGTTTCGAACTTCCTCTTTCGTCGTGACTTCGTCTATGTACCTTATTTCGTACACCGATTTCTCTGTCGCGCTTCTTACTGAGGCACTCTCACCCAATGAGTCACCAATCGCACTCCTAAATTGGTCTGTTCTCTCACTGTTTCCACTTAGTTGTATGAGAAGGTCTCCTTTTTGGGTTTTCTTGATCCTCGTAACCGCTTCGCCAAGTTTGCACAGTTTAGGATATGTTTTAACCTTTTGTAGAATTTCTGCGTACGACATTTCACCCTTTGCAGTAATGATGAGGGCGTCAGGCCTCGGCTTTCTTGTTTTATTCCATTTTCTCTTGGGGTTTTGCTATTTCTTGGGGTTTAGCTTTCTTTTTTCCCATCTTCTTTCGTTTAACTCTTGTCCAGTTACTCCCGTTATCACTTTCTTCCACGGTTTCATTGACGACCTCTTCTGGTTCAACGTTAGCGACTTTTTTATCTGCACGTCGTTTGGCTACTGGTGTATCCTCACCATTGTCCTGCTTTCGCATCTTCTCCCTGGGTTGTACCCATGGTGACGTTTGGGAGGATTTGTCTACCCCAGACTTTAAAACAGCATCTTCTCCTGATGTGCCCATAGCACATAGGTCATACAGAGTCTTCATGCGCTTTATTGCTTCTCGTGCTGGCTGAGTGATGAATATTGTATTTCCATCCCCGATCAATTCAAATAGCAATCGAATAAGCTCGCCCTGCTTCCGAAATCACTTCCTTTTCCGGTTGGCTGGCTTGTTGTAGCGACTTGCACCAGTTCTTCTTGTGGGTTCGTAGCCGAACTTGGTGGAGACCGTAGGGTCCTTGCACTCCTACCAAAAGGGCTTTCCACATCTTCTCCGTTCGTCTTGTTTTGGGGAAACATATTGAGTCTATTGGGCCCAAACTCATGGTCGCTATCTTCAGCCGTAGTTGTGTAGTCGCCTCTTTGACCTCATGGTTATCTTTGCGATGCAGGGAGACCATGCGAGGGTTGACACGAAAAGCCCAACTATAATATGCATAAGCAATTCCGTACGGAATGTGCGTTAAGTTTCGCACCCTGCTTAAGCAAATGGGGACTGAGAGAACTTAACGAAAAGTTCACTTAAGTACATTATAGTTTGGCACATACGATTTCATGCATTCGCACAGTTGCTTAAGCTAGCTTATGCATATTATAGTTGGGCCTGAAGCCTTATGAGCGATCGTGGTCAGAGCCAGGCCGGCGTTAGCCAGGAGTAAACTCAACTGGGCCTACACTACCAACTTAATGGTAACGAATGTTGAACGTGCCATGAGACTTGCCAGTGTTTTATTAGGGCGGGGACATGAAAGCATTAGCCTGCCAGACATTTCGGCAAAGAGTCACTTCTGCTTACTGAGGTGACAGAATACTGTCATGTTCGGCCAGTTGCGTCAATTCATATATTCCGTTGATCCGGTATACCATAATTAAGACCTTACCGGGCTCGGTCTTAATGCCAATGTCATAGGCTCCATAATCTCGATTTTGATCGCGTTTTCTCGACGTCACTCCTAGGAGTGGATGTGCACTTAATAAAGGACGGCGCCGTCTCGTCCTGTCGCAGGAGATTCTTTGGGTTTCTAAGGCGTTTTCAGCCTCACCCTCGTGTCACCGTGTCGTCTGGTCAACCATACACTTATGGTAGGTATAAGGAGATGCGTCCATCTTCCCTTTGCAGATGTATCCCAACGAGATTGCCAAGTAGCGCTCTTCTTTGGCAAATTCGGATCTCTGCTTTTTGTTCTCCGGTTTTCTATCGTGTATACGTTTCATCTCGGTAGCTATGATGTCAATTGGAATAAGACCAGCGACAACACCTGCTGCATCCTCCGATATCGTTCTATACCCTGAAATTGTCCGAAGGCAGCTTAGTCGATATATAGACATCAACTTTTTCCGATAGGATTTTACACTCAATGCATCCGCCCATACGGGAGAAGCATAAAGGATTACGGAATTAACTACAGTGGCAAGTAGTTTCCGTCTCGCGAGTTTAGGACCTCCAACGTTGGGCAGCATTCGTGCCAGGGAAGCTTGAGTTTTTGTAGCTTTCTTGCTTATATACTCAATGTGGTCCTTGAATGTTAGCCTGTTGAATGTGTCGAGGAAGATTTCTGGTCTACGATTGATTGCGGCCTTTAATGCGATGTTTGGTATTCCATCTGGGCCTGGCGCTTTGTTAGTACCAATTTTTACGCATGCTTCTTCTAGCTCTTCCCGAGAGATATCCGGTATTATTTCGGCATCAAGCATCGACACTGGATTCGTGGTAGCCAGTGGACGTTGTTGGAACAGTGTACCAATTATATCTTCTAACATTTTTGGACAGGTTATTTGGGGTGATTTTCCCTGCATCTTCTTCATTACTATCCTATAGGCAGTTCCCCATGGATCGATATCGGCATCGCTACATATTGTTTTAAAACAGGTTCGTTTGCTATCTTTGATGGCAGTTTGCAAGGATTTTCGAGACTCTCTGAACTCCTCTTGCAGTCTTTCGAACGTAGGTTTCACTCTTGCTCGCTGCATTCTTCTCCTAGCTTTTAGGCAAACAGACCGCAGATTGCGTATGTCTTCATTCCACCAGTAGCAGGGTTGTCCTCGCTTCGGAGGTGTTCTCCTTGGCATGGACGCCTCGCATGCATCAATAATCGCATTAGTTAAATCTTCAGCTTGTTCTTCAGCAGGTCTGGGAGTGAAGTGTGCTGAATCAATTATTACTTCGAATACATCTTTGTCGAATGCAGATGCTCTCCATTTTGGTCCGGAAAAAAGTTGGTTTTGTTTTCCTCTACTGTGCTTTGCTTTGATATCGAGCATTATAGCCTGATGATCACTCAAAGTATAGTGGTCACTTACCCGCCATTTAGTGACTCGTATTAAGGAGGAACTTGCGAAAGTGATATCTATAATAGACTCTGTTCGCCCTCTATTGAACGTCATTTTCTTGCCGTCGTTTAACAGTTCCACATCCAGTGGAGCAAAGGATTCAAGAATGCTACGTCCTCTAGCATTGGTGTATCTGCTACCCCAGTGTGTTGCCCAAGCGTTAAAATCTCCACCGATGACGATGGGTTTTCTGTTCTTAGCGTCGGTTACAATTTCATCCAATATGGCCTGGAATTCGGAATGTGTTAGGCTAGGTGGGCAGTAACAGCTGTAAAAGTGAATTCCTCCCGCCTTTGCCCGCACAAAGTAAGTAGACTGAGTTATTACGTCTTCGAATGCTTTTTTACCACTGGCCGATATTGCTACTTTTCTCGATTTACCTTCTGCCCATGTACTGTTTTCCGGTGTTTTGTATGGCTCGCTAATTAGAACAATATCTACACCTTTCTCTTTTGTTGTCTGCACAAGAATATCTTGCGCCGCCTCGCAATGGTTCAAATTGAGTTGCATAACTCTCATTTGCTCTTTTTTGTAGAGAGTGCCTTCTTAAACTGGGGACATTTTCTGCTTCCAGCTATGTGTTTTGCGTCCACCGACTCGTCTGATTTGCAAAGAATGCAAAGTAGGTTGTTGGTGCAGTCTTTGGCGTAGTGACCTTCTTCGCTGCATTTTCTACCATATCCTAAACATCTGAAGCACTTGGTCAGCACCGTCTTTGGTCGGATTTTGCATACAGACCAACCCACCTTAATCTTTTTATCTTCAGGTATAGCCTTTACTCCTTCTGCTGACAGATTGATTGTTGCGGTCTGGGTTCCTCCGTAAGCCTGCCTTAAGCTTAGAATATCCAACAGTTGGAAATTCTGCAGTTTCAGCCTCGAGACCACAGCGTTTCAAACATCTTCTTTCGTCGTGACTTCATCTATGTACCTTATTTCGTACACCGATTTCTCTGTCGCGCTCCTTACTGAGGCACTCTCGCCCAGCGAGTCACCAATCGCACTCCTAAATTGGTCTGTCTTGTCACTGCTTCCACTAAGTTGTAAAAAAGGTCACCTTTTTGCCTTTTCTTAATCCTGGTAACCGCTTCGCCAAGTTCACCTAGGTTAGGATCCGTCTTAACCTTTTTTAGGATTTCGGCATACGACATTTCACCCTGTGTCGTAATGATAAGGGCGTCTGGCCTCGGTTTCCTTGCTTTATCTTTGGGTTTGACTTTCTCTTGGGATTTGGCTTTCTTTTTTGTCTTCTTCGATTTAACTTTGGACCAGTTACTCTCGTCGTCCTTTGTACCCTCGGTTTCATTGACAACTTTTTCTGGTTCAGCGTTAGCGGTCGCTTTCTCAGGACGTCGTTTCGCTACTTGTGTACCCTCACCATTGTCCTGCTTTCGCTTCTTCTCTCTGGGTTTTACCCATGGTGACGTTTGGGAGGATTTGTCTACACCAGACTTTTCCCATGTACCCATAGCACATAGGTCATATAGAGCCTTTATGCGCCTTATTGCTTCTCGTGCTGGTTGAGTGATGAATCTTTTATTTCCATCACCGAGCAATTCAAATACAATTCGAATCTGCTCGCCCTGCTTCTCGAAATCAGTTCCTTCTCCGGTTGGCTGGATTGTTATAGCGACTTGCGCCAGTTCTTCTTCTTGTGGGTTCGCAGCCGAACTTGGTGGAGACCGTAGGGTCCTGGCACTCCTACCAAATGGGCTTTCCACATCTTCTCCGTTCGTCCTGTTTTGGGGAAACATATTCAGTCTATTGCTGTTGCTATTGCTATTGATACGTCCATTGAACTACCATTCCAATTGTTATTTCATTAGTCCTAGAATTCTTTAATTCAATTAAATTATTGTAAAAATCTACAAAGCGGTCGTTTGACTTTTTTGATTTTGATAAATATCAAATTAACCCATTCTAGATGATTCACTAAGGGTAGTCCAAATAATTTCTAAATCTTTCTTTTCCGTGTCGCATTTGCTATGTAGCCACCCAACCTTAGCAAATCCATTTCGTCTCCCTCTGTGGTATGGCTGAACGCTTGAATGCTTCATATTGCAGCACTATAGATGCCGTCCTGGGATATTTTACTATTTTTTGTTGTAGTTTTGTTATTGCTACTACAACGTGTATCTGACACAGCCACTGACGCATGAAATAATATTTTTCTTGAAGTCAAAACCCCTTTACAGACTCCAAAGCACACTCACACACACCCAGAAAGTGATGCAAGAAAGGATTAGAATGACTATAAACAGAAACGAGAAGAGTTAAGTGTTCGTATGGCAGGACAACAACAGAGACCGAAGGGAAAAGGATATCATCGTCATCATGCAATATAATCGAAATACATGGGGATAATGCATGTAATCATGATGAATATCATGTATCCGAGATAACAGCAACAGACGGCGATATGAAGGACGAGGACCAGGACGACGACATTCCATGAATAGAAGTTCGAGGCTGAATTTGAAGCGGCTGCTGCAACAGCCATCCAGCCAGCCGTGGCCAAAGGATAACGCATAAACCAAGGCAAATGGTTGCGTCGTGTCCTGGGTGTCGATGATTCAGGCGTCCACCAGCATCTCGATGGTGGTGGCTAGTGTCAGTGATCACCATTGTTTCGGGGTGTTGGTGTTGGCGTTCATCTTTTATGCATAAACAGTTCTTTAGTTTAGTTATTAAGCTTCGGAGAGCCTTTACGCAAAACAAACCCCCCACCGAAAGGGTTGCACTGGACGTGCGGTTTCGTTTTTCTTTCAGTTTTTTTTCCAGTTGCTGTTGTTTTGCTTGGGCCACAACATCTTCTTTTGTTCCGAGACCAATTGAAAGCAAAACCCAAACATAACAGCAATGTCAGCTTCAATGATTGTTTGGCAGAGATAAAACACAACACAAATTATAATATTATCGCTGAAGCGTGGAAAATTAAGGAAAGCCAAGCCAAGGGACATGAGAAATTTTTCTATTCATATGAAAAAGGACTAGAAACTACAACATCTCCTTTGCTTCCCCACCCTTTCGCATCTCAATAAGGTTATTAAATATGATTTGGAATATTCTCTACTTCCCATAATTATGATTCTTTATATTCTCTAAGCGTTTTTCTGGGTGAAAAGAAAGTTTAATTGAAAAAATTTTCGTTTAAATAATGCACAATTCTTTTCTAAGAAATGTTCCCTTTAAAAGGGTGTGAGGTTAAGGTGAAGGGTTGTTGGCGCCAGAGAGAGAAAGGGCGGAGGAGGGATTGTTAAGATATTTATATGTGTGAAAGCATTTAAATTACTGTCAAATATTTCCCTTATTTTTTGGGGTCAGTGGTGGAGAATTGAAGTTATGACATCATAGATTGTGGTATCGCATCATCGAAGAGGGCATTATTTATGACAAGCTAACACGGACCAGATAATGGACATAAAGTAATGACGCATTGGAATTTGTGGTAGCAAATGGCGCCCGAGCAAATTCTTCGCTACAAAATCACACACGTAATAGGTAAGGAGAGGGCTCAGGTACCCGTAAGTACAAATTTGAAGGTAAGCTATACGTTAATTCACTTTGCCTCTAGATGGGTGGAGGAAATGATTGAACTTTTTGTATTCTCGTTGGCTTTGATAGTCTTAAGAGATACAGAAATTCTGTGCAGCTTAATGAAGGCAGGCTCCAGTATCAAAAACCTCTCCCAAGCAATTTCCGATCGTTACTTCGATTTATAACCCATTCTTAGTTTCAAGGACATGATCCTGTGATCTGTTGGTTTAAAGGTCTTCTGGCAGATATCAATCACAGATTTATTTTGAGCGTCTTGGTGGCGTTTCTTGGTTGCTTACCCCTCCGTGTCGTTTGGGTCTACTTATTTTAGGCCCTATTTTTAACTACTAATGGGGTGGTGGACGTGGTTGCCTTCCCTTATCACTCCAGTGTCGGTTGGGTCTTTTTGTTTGAGAAACCTATATTTATGTAATTAATGATTTCGTGGACGTATAATCAGGTCGACTTTATCGCCCACACTTGAGGAACCACTGCAAGGGATTTGGTTGGGTTTCTCCAATATACTTCTATACAGGAAGCTCTGTTATTGTTAAGAAGTTTTACAGTGATCTACTCTTCAAGACATTTGTTTCTCTTAGCTGCCTCGACAAGTGTGGTAGAAGCGTCAGATTTATCATAAGAGATATTCTACCCGTCACAGTAAGGCCGCGACTGACTGAGACTCTAAATCGGGGTCCCAAACTATGCCCTACATATCACAATAACTATGTAACTGAGATCATCTTGGTACAGTTGTTTTGTTTCTTCTCCTTTTTCACGACCACTTTCCTTTTCCGTATAGCTTGAGTCGTCCTATTTGACTCCCTAACGTCCTCGAAAGATTTAGCAATTTGGTGACGTGGATGCCTTTTCTTTTCTCTCCAGTGGCGGTTGGCTATACTTATATGAGGACCGGAATTTAACTAGTGATTTGGTGGATGTGCTCTCCTTCTCTGTAAATTGTTGTTATTGATCCTTAGCGGGGGGTTTTGTAAGGATTCGCTGCAATACTTTAATTCAGGGAGCTCTATTTTTTTAAAAATTTCCTCAGTGTTCTTTTCAGGATATCTGACGCTCTTACTTGCCACAACAGATGTGGTAGAAGTGTCAGATTTATCATAAGGGACATTCTACCCGCAGTAGGGCCACGACAGCCTCTTTTTCGCTTTGTCTGAAATAGCAATGTTGTTAGCATTAGAGATTTCTGAATCGGCGTCTCAAACTAAATTTGAAGGTTTGAGATGCTTAGAGCTCCCAGGGTTCTTTTATCTGTCCATCTGTTATTTTGCTCCTTGCCTATTATAACAAAGGCAAGATTTCTTCTTAGCGAGTTTTCGACCTCCAAAGCCCATTGCGAGGGATTTGGTTGGGATTCTCCGAAAAACTGCTAAATAGCAAGCTCTGTATTTTTCCTAAGAATTTTTACAGTCTGCTGCTATTGAGGACATCTGACGCTCTTACTTGCCTCGGCAGATGTGGAAGAAGTGTCAGCTTCATCATAAGGGACATTCTACTGTTCCGGTGGGGCCGCGACAGCATCTTTTTTATTTCTCTACGATATCAATGTTGTTATAGTTGGACGTTTGGGTAGCTTAGTGCCCCCGGGGTTCTTTTATCTATCTATTCGGTTATTAGTCCCCTTATTTATTTTACCAAAGGCTGAACGCCTTTTGCAGTATTTTCGACTATGTGAACACATCAATGCCGTAGAAGCTAGTTGCTGTGGTTTATATCAGGGGATTGCTAGCACACTCGAGTTACCGGGGATTGAGGACCGTTTCATATCTCCTGTGATCGGATTATACTATTATCCTATAGTTGATATTTTGGCACTGTAGTTCTTGGTGAAGACATTGTTTGGAGTACTACTCGTAAAAGCATAATGTATGATAGTCTTCTACCGAACTAAACATCCTCACAGGACCGTAACGGAAATTTTGAAGATGAGAAAGCTCTCAGCAATTTGAGTGCCGTGTTTGCTCACAATCAAGACAATGCACCAGTTCACACATCCACTATTGCAATAGCTAAGATCAATGAATTAAAGTTCGAATTGCTTCAGCACGCACCCTATTCACTAGATTTAGCTCCCTCGGATTACTTTTTGTTTCCAATCTTGAAAAAATGGCTCGGCGGAAAAAGATTTGCCAGCAAGGTTAAGGCTTCCTTTTGTTAAGCCTTTTTTAAATCGTTATAGGTACTCGATTATTAATAGCTACATATTTTTAAAGATAACTTTAGACCATAATGTAATATCTTAAATTACTAGGAAAAATATGATAAATAGCTTCATGCTTTTTAAATAGTACACACAAAATACAGTTTGGGTGCCTCAACCGAATTATTTGCCAACCGAATTTTGGTAGTTCTGTCTACTATCATGTGATTCCATCAGGACAACCAACATTTTGGTTGTGGTATACTTGGGCTTCCATGTTGACAACAATCATATTTGGTTGCGCCAACTACGAAAATGGTGGCTAAAATTGTCTGTTGCCACAACCAACTGTTTTAAAAAATTGGTTGTTCTGACAATTTGTCAGTCATATACTACCGACAATTAATTAAAAACAGTTTTCATTAATTTTTATTTTATTTATTGACCAAAAATTAAACAATTCATAACAAAATTAAAAATCCCATATTACAAATGCATCACTATTATGAGATGTGGGAATATTTGACAAAAATTTTAGTACACGAAAAAAAAACACATTTTGCACAATATATTCTGCATTCCACACGAGATTATTTTTGACTACATATACCGTTCATGAACAAAATGTTGAAGATTTATTTATGTCGAGTAATTTTATTTTTTGTTTGTCATGTATCAGCAAAAGAACAGCAACCAATATTTCGGTTGTATTTCCCAAAATACATTTAATTATTCTAAATTTGGGAAATTATTGGGATAACCAAAAAACGATTATTTATTAATATTTTTTCTGTTGTAGTAAACAATTATTTGTTGCAATAATAACACTATGCAACAACATTTTTGTCCAAGGGATGTGGACAACAGTTTCTGGTGCAATTAGGTGTCACAAACACGAAAAAAATATAAAAAAAAAAATTCATGGTCAATTTTTTTTTTAATTTGTTTTTAAAATTACAGCTTTCATGGAAAGTACATTCAGTATTTGGACCATAATTTTTAAGTATAAGCCGTGTTATGCCTCAAATTAAAGGGAATTATGAGGGCTACATATGCTGTAAATAAGATCTCACGTAAAATCTTTGGTTTAGTAACAGTCGTCAAAAATATGAGAAAAAAATGATTTTTTTTTCTAAAAAACAATTTTTCCTGATACAAGAAAAACAAACATAAAAAAAGAAAAAAAATCGAAAAAATTATTTTATCAAATTTTTTAAAAGCCAGCATGAAAAAATCTGTGGATATATGTAAAAGTTATGAGCCATTTTGTAAATGTTAGGGAAATTCAAAAAAATCTTGTTTCATATTTTTTCGTTTTTAAGTGATGTTTTTGCTTATATTGAATTCGCCATATGTGAGAGAGACATATAAGAGACATTGCACTTGCATTTTATTTTATGAAGATTGATGTCACACATTATGAAATTATAGAGAGGACGAGGTTTTATGGCCGTTCGTAACCCTCCATGTGAGAGCTATATTGGATGAGATCCGCTCAGATAGAGGGTCATCCAACAATATTTGTGGTTTTCTATTTATGAGGTTTCCCTTTAGTTGCTCCTTTTAGGGGCAAGTAGTATATACAGGTAGTAAAATTATATGTATTGGGCTTCTACGTTTGAAGCAAACTATATGTCAGCTACAGGTACTGCAACTTATGAACCTAAAATCCGGAATTTATGAATGAAATTACTTATTAATAAATTAGTGTAATTCAGCGCCTTAAAGAGATAAGTCGATTTTTTGAAAAATATTATAAAGTTATTTTTCGAAGTATGAGTAAACGGCAAAGAACTTTTCAATGTGTAAATGATCCCGACAATTTCTGCTACATCTGCAGAAAATATGTAATTAAAAAAAATCGATATGAGTTTAGTAAAATAATAGAAGAAATATATGTGCAATATTTTGGTATACGAGATGAAAATATGAACGAACCGTGGACACCTAGTATTTTGTGTAATTCGTGCCATGTAAATCTTATTCGATGGAGTAGTGGAAACATGCGGTAAGTACTTTACAATTAATGTATTACAATGTTTTGTGGAATAAAACGTTTTAATTTTAGACATCACGTGCAATTTGGAATGCCAATGATATGGAGACAACCATTCGTTCACGATACGGACTGCTAGTTTTGCTAAGTAAACAGATTGGAGTAGGAAGGAGCATTCGCCGGAATTACGGTGAAGTAAAATCTGTCACTTTGCCAGTTGCACATTCGGAAACAATACCAATTCCCAAGTGTCCAAGTATAGCTAACAGCCTAATTACGGAAACATCAGCAAGTTCAACTGAGTACTCAACTCTGAGCGATTCAAGTTTGAGTCAGAAGTCATCGCTTTTAACACAGTTTCGACTCAATGATCTAGTGAGAGATTTGGAACTGAACAAAGATAAGGCAGAACTACTTGCATCTCGGATGAAACAGTACAATATTTTGGCCCCAGATGTTAACATATTATATTATAGACTCCGTGATATACCTTACAAACAATTTTATACAATTGTGGATAACAAATGCTTTTGCAAGGATATTCCCGGATTGTTCTAGGACCTTAATCAAACATACAATTCAAAAGAATGACGGTTATTTGTTGACAGCAGTAAAGAAAGTTTTAAAGCAGTACTTACAACGGAAATCAGAAACCGTCGATTCCCTTTGCTCATGCTGTCAACACTAAGGAATCATACGAAAAAATGGCTAAATTGATAAAATACATAAAATATGAACATGACCGGAAAATTTGTTGCGATTTAAAAGTAGTTGGTATGTTATGCCTCTGGCATAGCCGATATTTTGCCACCACTGCATATTAAGCTGGGGCTCTTTAAAATTTTTGTAAAAGCCTTAAGGAAAGATGGCAATTTACTCTCATATTTAAAAGTCTTTCTTTTCAAAAAATCGAAGAAGGTGTTTTTGATGGGCCTAAAATAAGGAAACTGATGAAAGATGTGAATTTCGAATCATATTTGACGTCGGATGAAATTGCAGCATCGAGGTCGTTTAAGCTTGTAGTTTCAAATTTCATGGATCCAATAAAAGCCCGCAATATGAAACAATGATTAATGATTTGATAAAAAATTATGAAAAAATTGGTTAGAAATATATTTTTTTATATTTATGTATATAACACATATGTATGTATTCTTCCAACTTATTTTTCACTTATGTATTCCAATATGTAGGTGTAAATATGTCCCTCAAAATTAATTTCTTGCATTCTCATTTAAACTTTTTCCCCGAGAACCTTGGCGACGTAAGTGACGAGGTTTCACCAAGAATTGAAGTCCGTCGAGCGGCGTTACCCAGGGCACTGGGATGAAAGAATGATGGGAGATTATATTTGGTTCCTCATTAGAGAAACCGATTCCGAAATATACAAACGTCAACAAAGAACTCACAATAACTTCTAATGAAACTTTTTCATGTAAATAAACTCAAATGTACATAATATAAATAAAAGTAATAAATAAAATCGCTATTTAAACAGAAATTAAAAAAAAGATTTTTTGAAATTCTCTTATCTCTACCAAAAGGGCTATAATTTCTACATTTATCCATAGATTTTCTTCAAATAGGCATTATTTTCTGCGCTAGGATGCAAACTTTTAAAAAATAAAATAAAATATTGTGTTTCGATTTTTTTCTATTTTTTATGTTTTTGTCCCAGGATTTTTTATTTTTTTTAAAAAAATCTGCTTTTTGCAATTTGTTTATGGACTGTTACTAAACCACTGTTTCTTAGTGAAGGGGATATTTTCAATTGGTAGCCCACTTTAATAGCTTCAATTTAGCGTATAAGTCGACCTGATCGGGCATATACTTCAAAAATTATACTGCAAATACCTTCGACAATAATAGTATTTTTAATAAAAAATTTTTTTAAAAAAAATGTATCCATAAAAAAATTGTTGATCTTGATTTTATATAACAGTATGCCACAATCTATACAAAAAAATAATTTTTAGGTCTAGGAAACAAAAAAAAATGTTTGTTGCATAGTATAAATACTAAGGGTACCTTCGACCGACAATAATAGTATTTTTAATAAAAATTTTTTTTAAAAAAAATGTATCCATAAAAAAATTTTGGTCTTGATTTTATATAACAGTATGCCACAATCTATACAAAAAAATAATTTTTAGGTCTAGGAAACAAAAATTTTTTTTTTGTTGCATAGTGTAAATTGTATTTTATTCAAAATCAACATCGGCCCTTAAAATTTAACCACCCTTTATTTACGAACATTAAAAATCTCTAAAAAATTAAATTTGAATTACTGAAAAATTTAATAAAATTTAGGTATTTGCTGAATACTTTAACGCAAATAAATATTGGTTTCCAAAATAATAGCCCCAAATAAAATAATATCGGGATGTAAACAAAGATTTGTTTAGAACAACATCTTCCCAAATATAGTATACATTTTGTGTGTACCAAATAATATATGTTCAAAGTGCACCCTAAACATATATGTATACGTTTCAAGGCGAATATGTTTGGGACAATAGAACAGTATGCCACGATGTAGTCCTTAAAGCTCCGCTTATGGTAGGCAGACGATTCTCTGAACCTTCATTAATTGATTGGTTATATATCGCTTATCAGTTGCCGTCCTCCAAATCACAATGCCGTACATCACTTTTAGTACTGGGCGAACTACTGCTGCATACAGGAATATAAGGCGACGTTGGCCTTCCTTACCCGTTCCAATACATTTAGTCTGAAGAACAATTTCCTGTCTAGTATTGTATCTAGATCTTTTTGGGCCCACATGTGGTACCTTATACTTCGAAGCCAAAATAACCAGTTCTGACTTGTTTGGGTTGCCGCCCTAACCGCTGTTTCTGGTGCATCTATCCAATTTGTTTTGAGCCACCTGTAGAATGCCGTTGAGGGCGTTTTTGAATTTACTGCATACTACGATTGCCACCTCCGCATATGCCATGACTTTGCAGCCACAACTTTCTAGATCTATTTCATTCAATACTAGGATCCAAATTAGCGGGCACAGTACTCCTCCTTGTGGCGTCCTTCTGTTCACAAACCTTGTTAGAGTTGTGGACCCAAGACTTGCTGTTATGTGTCTTCTTTTGAACAGACTGAGTGAATGTTGTTAATATCCCCTTCAATGCAAGAAAGGCCACCAAATTGAACTCCTGCAATTGTGGGGATGTTTCGATATTGCCCACAAGTTCGTGCAGGGCAGATTCCGCAGACTTTCTCTTGTTGTAAGCATGTCCGTTACAGATGCGATGTTTTTTCAGCCCGTATACATAACCTCTTCTCCTACCCAGGTCCCCGCGGAACTGTCAGTTATATTTACTTCGCTGTAGTTTAGTGTATAACGTTATCTTCTTCTCTATTATTTCTTTCGCTTGTATCTTTCCATAGCTGTCCTCAGAAACGATATTCTGCGCCTCAAAATGTTCGCTTTATATTTTCAATTTGTGTAATAATAAAGCCCTGCAATCGGTAGATTTCAGCACTGATTCCGTTGTGGTGTCCACGGATGATCTTTTATGGAATCATACACAATTTAGATAATTACACGGAGGAAAATCGCCATTTTTGAATTGGAAAAAAATATATTTGGAACAGAAATTTCTGAATATTATTTATTTTGGAATAAATACATTTTATTTAAAAAACAATAATAAACAATTATTTGGAGCGCCTATTTTACTATATTAGAACAAGATATATTTGTGAACTAATTTTCTCAAGTAATGTATGTGTTTAAATGCAAATAAAATTATAATTTAGGAAATTTTCCAAGTATATTTTATTTGAAAAACATTTTCAAAACTTTGCTGCTTTTTTCAAAATTCAGATTTAATTTTTTCTTGGTTTCGAATCATACCTTATAAATGACATTTGTACCAATAACTTCTGTTTTAAAACATTTATTTTAATTTCTAAATATTCCAAGTAATCACTTGTTGTCGATTCATTATTTTTACAAACATTAAAAAATTTCTAAAAAATTTACTTTGTGTTGCTGAAAAACTTAAACAATTAAGGTATCGCTAAATTTTCTAAATAATTAAATGCAAATAAATTTTTGTTTCGGAAATACTAATCTGAAATAAAAATATATTATTGGAAACCAAAATTAGTTTAGAACAACATTCTTCCAAACAATATAATATTTGTCCGTACCAAATATTATATATGAACATATATTTGAACATATATATGTTTCAAGCGGGATGTATTTGGGATAATATACTACAGAAGCGATTTTTTGCAGCGTGTGCCGAGTCCAACTTGAATAGGTAGCTTTGGGATAATATACTACAGAAGCGATTTTTTTCAGCGTGTGCCGAGTCCAACTTGAATAGGTAGCTCTGCATCCAGTTAGCCTCCATATCACTGGATAATCCAAGTTTGTTTGAAGACTAGTCTATGAGCCAGTCGGCCATTTGTCACACCTTCTGCCACTTTTCAATCGACATATTTCGATCGTTTTGTCTTAATTCAATGCAGAGCTCATCCTGCATGGATTTTGTACGGAATCCTCTGCTAAAGATTATGAAATTAGGTTCTTGTCGATAAATTTTGTTGGAAACCCTATTCATGGGATATTTTGAGGATATCCTATGAATAAGGGATATTTAGAATATCCCCTGATAATCACTGTTCCAATCATATACAAAGCTACTCATTCCTGCATTTCGGAATCCGCAAAGGATTTTGAGGCAGTTTCTTTGATTGATAGAAAATAGATTTGTTATAGGTCATTCTTTATGCCGAATTGGGAGGCCCTATGGAGGTGTGTGTTGATATATCCCCCGACCATAATTATTCCAATCATATACAGCTTATTTCCCATCCACATCATTGTCATTTGTTAAGCATACTCGAGGCAAACTAAAAAGTAGGAAAAAATCCTAGGATTTTCCAGCAACTTCCTTATCGTTGTCAAAGTCTTTTTTCATTGAAGAAAGAGTGGGAGATCCCATGAAGAGAAAAACTACAAGAAAATCCTGCATGTTTACAACTTTTCGTGTTCGTGAGCCATGACATTTGCAAACTACTTAAAAGATGATGCATGCATCATGCTCTATCCTAAGACCTCCCACCCCCACCAAGAAAAAAAAACCCAAAATGTCCTGAGTTGATACTTTGTTTGTTCTGTTAATGCAGTCAATTGGAAATTTATTCAAGCTTAAAAATAGACATTCAATACAAATACGTATCCTGGAAGACAGACGGACGGACAGATGGATGGACAGACATTCAAACAGACTTTCAAACATATTTTCCAAAATCAATTGAGTTATTGAATAGGAATTTCGATAGAGTCAAAAAAGGACACTTCAGAGTGTCCTCTGCTACATGTGCCAGAGATAAGCAAAGTGTCTAAAGGCAGTTAGGGCACACAAAAACGTCATGTAATGCTTGGAAGATATTTTTGGATATAAACAAAATAAGGTTTCTTTTTACGGGAGAGAAGCAGAAGGAGAAGAGGACAGAGAAAAGAAGATAGTTTTTCAAGTGTCCTTTAAATGAGAAAGTAGTCGTCAAGGATTTCAATACATTTAGCAGAGTTTTAACAAGTGCAAATGATTTACATTTTTTTGCTGGACTTAATTTTGGAAAAAAAACATTTTCGGACACGTGTATTAGAAAGAGTAGAATTTTTCATTTATAAATGTCCGGCAAAGAAATTGTACGTTCAGGTCAAAGGCACAGTGTTCCGGAGGCAATGTACATAATGGCAACAGCAGTTTTTTATACTCTCACTTTAGTGTGACGAGGTTATATAACTATCATATGTTACGGACAAAATGTATATATAAGTATATTGTTCAGCGAAATATTTAATAAACCCCTTCTGGCAACCCCCACCACTCAAAATGACAGATTAATTCATATAATATTCTATATTATATTAAGGGCATCCTTTAGTCGGTTTACCCGACTCAAACTTTCTTACTTGTTTTTACAAAAAATTAATGAAGAGTATTTTCATAAAAACCATTTTCAACCGCAATTCTAATAAAATAATATTCGAAATTAAAAAAACGTCACTTGAAGTTCAAAATTTCGACTTGGAATTCAAAACACAATAATTCAACTTTAAAAAAAAATATTTGTCATTGAAAATTTTCCGTTTGAAATTCAAAAAAAAACGTCATTTGGAATTCAAATAGATCTCAATTGTGATAACTGAGATCTATATGCATTTTTTGTGCATTTGGAATTTTATTTTTATACCCTACACCACACTGTGGTACAGGGTATTATAACTTTGTTCATTTGTTTGTAACACCCAAAAGGAGAAGAAATAGACCCATCGTTTATTATACCGATCGACTTAGAATCACTTTCTGAGTTGATTTAGCTATGTCCGTCTGTCCGTCTGTGCATGTATTCTTGTAATCAAAGTACAGGTCGCAATTATGGTCCGATCTCGACGAAACTTTACACATATCTTTTTTTTGTCCCAAGGACGATCCCTATTGAATTTGGTTAAAATCGGTTCAGATTTAGATATAGCCCCCATATATATGTTAGCCCCGATTTGACATGTAAGCGCTGTAAAAACTTTATTTTATATCCGATCAGTATGAAATTCGGCAGAAAGAGGTTTCTTATTATATGAATGAACATTGTTAAATTTGGAAGAAATCGGTTCAGATTTAGATATAGCCCCCATATATACGTTACCCCGATTTGACATGTAAGCGCTGTAAAAATGTTTTTTTATATCCGATCAGTGCGAAATTCGGCAAAGAGAGGTTTCTTATTACATGAAGGAATACTGCTAAATTCGGAGAAAATCGGTTCAGATTTAGATATAGCCCCCATATATATGTTACCCCCGATTTGACATGTAAGCGCTGTAAAAACTGTATTTTATATCCGATCAGTGCGAAATTCGGCAGAAAGAGGTTTCTTATTACATGAAGGAATACTGCCAAATTCGGAGAAAATCGGTTCGGATTTAGATATAGCCCCCATATATATGTTACCCCCGATTTCACATGTAAGCGCTGTAAAAACTGTATTTTATATCCGATCAATACGAAATTCGACAGAAGGAGGTCTTTTTACAGGAATGAGTATTCAGGGAAGATCGGCTCAGATTTATATTAAAGCTTCATATATTGTTGTTGTTGTATTTTACTTCCGATCATTAACATTTTCCAGAAAGATGTTCCAGAAAGATGTTTAGGAACGAATATTGCTTAATTTAGCGATTACATAGATTTACAGAATTACATAGATAATATGTTTCTACCCATTTACCAATTATTCCAAATTATTATGGCAATGACCCTTATCGCATTGTTAGGGAGGTGTAGGGTATTATATAGTCGGCCCCGCCCGACTTTCTGCCTTTCCTTACTGGTTATACATATATACATAGAATGTTTTTTATTTTAAAATATTTTCTCTAATGATCTAAATTTTTAAGACTTTTCGTGAGCTTCTATATTTTCCCGATTATTTTACAAATAATTTACCAGATTTATGTCCTGTTTTACCTTAGACCGGCCCTAATCTCTTATCTTATTTCGAGTTTGACTTTTAACGACCCTTAGGGCCTCCTCCATTTTTCCGCATGTCTTTCGAAACATTTTCCTATTTTATTTCAAGTTTCTTTCAAAATTTGCCAAAAAAAAAAGAAATACATCTGATTTGTGTCAAATGCACATTGCGATTGGGGGTGCCCCTTAGATTAGACATGATTTTCACTTTTTCCCTATTTTAAAAAAGGACATCTGTTTACGGTCACATGTCACGTTGTCATTGCCGAAATCATCTTAATGTTAAACCCACTCCCATACCCATGCCCTTATCCATTCCTGTACCCGTACTTGGCACATGGGATGGACTTAACAGAACAGACAGACAGATATCCGTAGAGACAAGACAAACATGTGTTGGCATTGACATACCCATATACTAACAAGGGATATGACGAATGTATGTCTGTTTATTTATAAATGCATGTTAAGAATGTATTGTGCCTAAAAGCTTTTTTTGTGGTTGCCAAAAACTGCATTATGAGAGGTAGTATGGAAATTGCAGAAAATGGGAATTAAAGGGAAATTGGATTTGAATTTATTTTGTTTTTTAATAAAAAGATAATTATGATTTCGATTACCAGTGTTAATTAATATAAAAATCCCCTAACCAGCTCAAAATAAATTTTGGAATTCAACCTTCCCATCTCCTAATGTAAAATTACCCAAAAATTTAAAAAAAATGTAATATTGGCCAGAAGTGAATTACACAGTTCAACATTTTTCAGCTCATTGATTTAGGACTCATGTCTGAGAACTGGACTTGAAAGTGGCCCCAAAAGAAGAACTTCTGCATTATTATAAATGTTTTTAGAAGTTTTTTGTTAATGATCGATTTAATTTTTAATTTTATTAGATTTATTGAATGTTTTCACATTCGAATTGTTCAGCTTTTTCGATCAACTCTTCCTTTCGAAAGAGAGGTTTTTGTGGTGTATTGGAAAAGATAAGACACTGCGCTTTGAAAGCCATGTAAACACATACCCTTATACGTATTTCAATCCTGTGCGGGGATATCATCAGAGGGTCTTATACATGATACAGTGTGAGCTTGTATTTGTGGCGATCATCACTTGTATATATACCAATCTACAAAGAAATTATTCGTTTAGTCAAGTTGGTTCAATAAATAATTTAATGGCCATACGAATTGTTTTTCTCAAGGTGGATTTTTTGTACTTTTTCTATATTTTTTTCTCGGTGAAGCAAAGTTGTAGATATTGAATAGGAGCAAAAAAATGCGGAACAAACCTACCAGAAACCAGTAAGGAAAGGCAGAAAGTCGGGCGGGGCCGACGATAAGGGTCATTGTGATAATAATTTGGAATAATTCGTAAATGGGTAGGAACATATTATCTAATTCTGAACCGATAATCGCTAAATTATTCAATATTCTTTCCTAAATTGAGAAACATATTTCTGGAAAATTTTAATGATCGGATGTAAGGTACAACTTCTATAGCGCTTTGATACCAAATCAGGAGGAACATATGTATATATGGAGGTTATATATAAATCTGAATCGATTATCCCCGAATACTCATTCATGTAAAATAGAAACCTCTTTCAGTCGAATTTCGAGCTGATCGGTTATAAAACAGTCTCTACAGCGCTTGAATTTCAAATCGGGGGTAACATATATATGGGGGCTATATCTAAATCTGAACCGATTTTCTCCGAATTTTGCAGTATTCCTTCATGTAATAAGAAACCTCTTTCTGCCGAATTTAGCTGTGATCGGAAATAAAATACAGTTTCTACAGCGCTTGAATTTCAAATCGGGGGTAACATAGATATGGGGGCTATATCTAAATCTGAACCGATTTTCTCCGAATTTGGCAGTATTCCTTCATGTAATAAGAAACCTCTTTCTGCCGAATTTCGTACTGATCGGATATAAAATACAGTTTCTACAGCGCTTACATGTCATATCGGGTGTAACATATATATGGGGACTATATCTAAATCTGAACCGATTCTCCCCGAATTTAGCAGTGTTCATTCGTGTAATAAAGGTACTCTCTCTGCCAAATTTCGTACTGATCTGATATAAAATACAGTTTCTACACCGCTTACATTTCAAATCGGGGGTAACATATATATGGGGGCTATACCTAAATCTGAACCGATTTTGACCCATTTCAATAGGGATCGTCCTTGGGCCAAAAAAGAGCACTGTGCTAAATTTCATCACAATCGGACTATAAATACGACCTGCACTTTGAATACAAGAATACATGGACAGACAGACGGACATGGCTAAATCGACTCAAAAATTGATTCTATGACGATCGGTATAATAAACTATGGTTCTATTTCTTCTCTTTTTGGGCTTTACAAACAAATTCACAGACTCATAATACCCCGTACCACAGTGTGGTGCAGGGTACAATAACACCGAAATACACAAAAAAAAATATAGTAGATGAGAACAGTAGGAATCACAACAAGTTAGGTGCTATATATGGGATCTATATCTAACTATGGACCGATATCTCCCATTTGCAATCCCAAACAATATGCAACTATTTCTGCCATCTTTTGTCGAAATTACATTTAAATAGAAAATTTAGTAGACTAGCATTTTTATTGCAATTTTTTACGAATTTTAATTTTTAGGGAATGTTTTGTCTTAATTGAATGTATCCCGAAATTTTAGTTGATATTGTTTTTTTCTAGAAATTATTGTCGTAATTTATTCTTTGGAAACTTTTTGTAAAATTTTCATATATATATTATTTTTTGTCAAAATGTTTGATGTTTTGTCGAAACTGAATGTTTTTTTCGGAAAATGTTCTCATAATTGATTTTGCATAGAATTTTTTTTTAGAATTTTCATTTTTATATCAGAAATTGAATAATTGAATTGTCGAAATTAGTTTTTAGATTTTTTCAAATTTAATTTCTATACCAAATTTTATCGAAATTTAAATGTTATTCCAAATTGTGTCCAACTACATTCTTTAGCGAATTTTGTCGATATTTCATTTTAATGACATATTTCGTCAAAGCATTTTTTTTATGAAAATGTTCTCATAATTGTTATTATTCAGAAATTTCTTTTTTATTTCTTGTTTCTTCGAAATTAGTTTTTTTCTAGAATTTGTTTTCCAAATTGAATTTTTATACCAAAATTTTTCGAAATTAAAATGCTATTCCAAATGCTGTCCAATTCATTCGTTAACGAATTTTGTCGTTATTTCATTTCAATGACATATTTCGTCAATGCATTTTTTTTTTGTGAAAATGTTCTCATAATTGTTAGTTTTTTTCTAGAATTAGTTTTTTTCTAGAATTTGTTTTCCAAATTGAATTTTTATACCAAAATTGGTCGAAATTTAAATGCTGTCCAACTTCATTCGTTAACAAATTTTGTCCATATTTCCTTTTAATAGAGTTGCATTTGTATAGCAATTTTTTTCAAATTGTCATTTATATGGAATATTTTGTCTTAATTGAATTTTTTTCCGAAATTTTAGTTGATATTGATTTTTTCTAGAAATTATTGTCGTAATTTATTCTTTGAAAACTTTTTGTAAAATTTTCATATTTATATTATTTTTTGTCAAAATTTTTAATGTTTTTTCGAAACTGATTTTTTTCTGAAAATGTTCTCATAATTGATTTTGTCTAGAATTTTTTTTTAGAATTTTCATTTTTATATCAGAAATTGAATAATTGAATTGTCGAAATTAGTTTCTTGATTTTTTTTTCAAATTTAATTTTTATACCAAATTTTGTCGAAATTTAAATGTTATTCCAAATTTTGTCCAACTACATTCTTTAGCAAATATTGTCGATATTTCATTTTAATGACATATTTCGTCAAAGCATTTTTTTTTGTGAAAATGTTCTCATAATTGTTTTTATTTAGAAATTTCTTTTTTATTTCTTGTTTCGTCGAAATTAGTTTTTTTCTAGAATTTGTTTTCCAAATTGAATTTTTATACCAAAATTGGTCGAAATTTAAATGCTGTCCAACTTCATTCGTTAACAAATTTTGTCCATATTTCCTTTTAATAGAGTTGCATTTGTATAGCAATTTTTTTCAAATTGTCATTTATATGGAATATTTTGTCTTAATTGTATTTTTTCCGAAATTTTAGTTGATATTGATTTTTTCTAGAAATTATTGTCGTAATTTATTCTTTGAAAACTTTTTGTAAAATTTTCATATTTATATTATTTTTTGTCAAAATTTTTAATGTTTTTCGAAACTGATTTTTTTCTGAAAATGTTCTCATAATTGATTTTGTCTAGAATTTTTTTTAGAATTTTCATTTTTATATCAGAAATTGAATAATTGAATTGTCGAAATTAGTTTCTTGATTTTTTTTCAAATTTAATTTTTATACCAAATTTTGTCGAAATTTAAATGTTATTCCAAATTTTGTCCAACTACATTCTTTAGCAAATATTGTCGATATTTCATTTTAATGACATATTTCGTCAAAGCATTTTTTTTGTGAAAATGTTCTCATAATTGTTTTTATTTAGAAATTTATTTTTTATTTTTTTTCTAGAATTTGTTTTCCAAATTGAATTTTTATACTAAAATTTTTCGAAATTAAAATGCTATTCCAAATGCTGTCCAATTCATTCGTTAACGAATTTTGTCGATATTTCCTTTTAATAGAGTTGCATTTGTATAGCAATTTTTTTCAAATTGTCATTTATATGGAATATTTTGTCTTAATTGAATTTTTTCCGAAATTTTAGTTGATATTGATTTTTTCTAGAAATTATTGTCGTAATTTATTCTTTGAAAACTTTTTGTAAAATTTTCATATTGATATTATTTTTTGTCAAAATTTTTAGTTTTTTCGAAACTGATTTTTTTCTGAAAATGTTCTCATAATTGATTTTGTCTAGAATTTTTTTTAGAATTTTCATTTTTATATCAGAAATTGAATAATTGAATTGTCGAAATTAGTTTCTTGATTTTTTTTCAAATTTAATTTTTATACCAAATTTTGTCGAAATTTAAATGTTATTCCAAATTTTGTCCAACTACATTCTTTAGCAAATATTGTCGATATTTCATTTTAATGACATATTTCGTCAAAGCATTTTTTTTGTGAAAATGTTCTCATAATTGTTTTTATTTAGAAATTTCTTTTTTATTTCTTGTTTCGTCGAAATTAGTTTTTTTCTAGAATTTGTTTTCCAAATTGAATTTTTATACCAAAATTGGACGAAATTTAAATGCTGTCCAACTTCATTCGTTAACAAATTTTGTCCATATTTCCTTTTAATAGAGTTGCATTTGTATAGCGATTTTTTTCAAACTGTCATTTTTATGGAATATTTTGTCTTAATTGAATTTTTCCCGAAATTTTAGTTGATATTGATGTTTTCTAGAAATTATTGTCATCATTTATTCTTTGAAAACTTTTTATACAATTTTCATATTTATACTATTTTTTGTCAAAATGTTTGATGTTTTGTCGAAACTGAATTTTTTTTCGGAAAATGTTCTTATATTTGATTTTGTCTAGAATTTTTTTTTAGAATTTTCATTTTTATATCAGAAATTGTATAATTGAATTGTCGAAATTAGTTTCTAGATTTTTTTTCAAATTTAATTTTTATGCCAAATTTTGCCGAAATTTAAATGTTATTCCAAATTTTGTCCGACTGCATTCTTTAGAGAATTTTGTCGATATTTCATTTTAATAACAAATTTCGTCAAACATGCATTTTTATAGCAAAATTATTATTAAATTTGCATTATTGTAAAAAATTTGTCATAATGGCATTTTTTCCGAAAAATTCCTTTAAATTGATATTTCCTACAAAATTTCCCTGAAATTGATTATTAGGAAAATATTCTATTGAACTTAAATTTTTAATAGTACGAGTATATTGTTAGAAATTTTCGTTAACATTTCATTTTTATAGAAAAAGTAAAAAATTGATTTTAGAGTGAATTACATTAAAAGTAATTTTTTGTAGAAAATGTTCACAGTGCAATTTATTGAAAAATTCGTCATAATTTAATTTTTCTACAAAATTTTGGCTAAATTTTCATTAAAAAATATTCACCAAACTTGCGTATTTTTATAGAAAAATTATTATCAAATTTGCATTATTGTAAAAAATTTGTCATAATGGTATTTTTCCCGAAAAATTTCTTTAAATTGATATTTCCTACAAAATTTCCCTGAAATTGATTATTAGGATAATATTCTGTTGAACTTGAATTTTAAATACTACGAGTATATTGTTAGAAATTTTCGTTAAAATTGCATTTCTCTAGAAAAAGTAAAAAATTGATTTTAGAGTGAATTACTTTAAAAGTAATTTTTTGTAGAAAATGTTCACAGTGCAATTTATTGAAAAATGAAAAATTCTTCATAATTAAATTTTTCTACAAAATTTTGGCTAAATTGTCATCGAAAAATGTTCACCAAACTTGAGTATTTTCAGAAAATTTCATCAAAATTCCTTCTTTTTACAAAATGTTGTCGAAATTTCAAATTTCTGGAAATTTTCAGCAAATTGAAATGACATACAATTATAAAAATATAAAACATTTCGAAAAATTTTAGCCTTTCAGAAAATATATCTAATTTTTTCTATAAAATGTTGTCACAATGCATTTTTGTAGAAACTTTTGTCGGAACTGCATTTTTCTATATATTTATAACTTTATTCCAAAGTATGCTAAGTCGAAACGGGCCAAAAGTGTAACACATCGACATTTTAAGTATGTTCAGCAAAAATCTGTTTTAGGAACTTTCAAGTCACATTTGTCCGTCTGTCTGTCTGGATGGCTGGTGCGTACGGTAACTCTCGATAGAAGTAACGAATTGACTTGACTTTCAGCGTTAATTTCTCAATTTCCTCCACCCACCCTCGTTAACACATGTCATTTTCCCATGCATGATGTATCACACAGCAGCAGTGGCAAAAAAAATATTCATACATGTACGCAACGGAAAAAATACTCCGCAAAACCCTTCCAAAGATATGCGATGTTTGTTCCTGTTGTTTGGATAACTTTTATAGCTGTCAATCTGAGAGGGTGCAACAAAGTCCTAATTTCTCTATCCACACACATACCTAATGGTGTATCTTGCGTAGAAATATGTGTAGAGTATAGGTCTGTCATCGAAGGATATCTGTCTGTCTGCCATTCTTTCTAAAACAATCCTGCCCGCACTGTGTCTGCTATCTATTAGTCTCCAGTAAGTGTTAATTTTGTCCTCGCCCTCTGCCACACCGTCATTCAATTTCTCGGCTCTTTGGTTTAGTATGCAATTTTGACAAGATTTTTAAGAGACAGCCAACCAACACATCCCACCTTTCCCTCATTTGTCTTTCCTCTTCCATAGTCCCCGATGCTGTCTTTCTGCTTATGTATGTCTATCCTTGGGAAATTGTTCTACTCTCTTCCAGTTTTTTTTTCTTTGCTCGATTTTAAGCCGATTTCCAAACAATTGACAATTTACAAGTACTATTTGACGTAAAGAGAGACACTCAGGCGTCAATATTTTCCTATGAATTGAGTCATTTCAGATGTCTTATTTTAATCACTGAACACCACTTGAAAATTATTGATGAAGTAGTCTGACTTAATTGCCAAATAATGTTCGATTCAATTGTGTACTGGCTGGATGGATGGGGGAAGCAGGGATGTGTCTACACGACGGGGGGAAGGGAGTTGGGTTTAGAAATTGATAACAAGTGCAAGTTTAGCAATTTTTTGTGGGGAGACATTAATTATAGATGAGTTGAGCAGAATATTCAAAAAGAAATTTTCTTTCAAAGGAATAGCAGCAGATGTTTAACGAAAAAGTTCTAGAGAAATGTTTTCTTTGAAATTGTAACCCTTTATACCAATCAATATATCTGGGCTTTTTAGCTCTCTGTCTAATTTAGTTGCAATTATTTCTAAACCAGTCTTTTGATTACATTTCATTGAGATAATTGTTCTTTGCGTAATTTTTAAAAGCGCAATTATTATATATTGGCTTGTAGCGCTATTTACATATTACCTGTGTGTGTTTCCACACAAACAATATATATTAGACTGGCTCATCCTCAATCAAAACAAGTGAAGAAGGTCTAGACTCTGGAGTGGGGTCTGACTTTAATTTCAGGGCCAAAAAAACTACAATCAAGCCATCCTAACGTTGGCCTACATCTCCAAAATTCCAAATGTATCCACTACAGCTGATATTCATGTAATTTAATTACTAAATGCGAGTACACGTTCATTTGAAGCTAAATCATTAGACCATTAAAATGCAACAGAACTTAGAGTTTTTAATAAATTATCACGAATTCCAGGCAGAGTGACAGCTACAAAGGGGGAGCAACAGTGCTCTACAAAAGTATGATGGCACAACAATGTCTAGTCAAAACAGGACAGAGAAAAGTCCATACAAGTTTACTATTCACAACAGACTCCATACTATTTAACCCCCAGACTGTTTTTGATTTAGTTCTATATGCAACGCATGCCGGCTGACAGACAGACAGACAGACGGACGGACAATCAATTAATTTTGTAAATAATTACTATGCATTTTTAGTTATTCTCTTAGGCGATCTAACGATTCGATTACATTGACAAATACGGTGGCGTAGCGGTAGCAGTCGTTTCATGTGCATTCTAAATGGAATCAACTCTGCTCTGCCCCTCCACGATTTTCCGCAAATACGCATGTAATGCATATTGAACAGAAATTCAATAAATTTTAAATGACGAACACATGTAATGATCTAATGATATTTATTGGAACATGAAATCCTATCCAATTGTTTTTGGGTAACCAAATGGAACGTTTTGCATTTGGACAAGAGAGTGATAGAGCAAATACTACAAATACTTAAGGCAAATATTAAACTGCAGGTCCAGTGATTAAATGCAATGCAATTTTGCAGATATTTGCAGTAATATACAATTTCCAATAATATTTCTAGAAAAATTTAATTTCGAAAAAAATTTCTAGAAAGAAGCAATTTTCATTAAAACTCAATTCTCAATATTTAATACAATTCCAAATTTACAAGCAAATTGCAGTTACGAAAAAAAAATTATTTTGAAAAACAATTGCGGTGAAACTTTGTCAATATTTAAAGGTTCCAGAAAAATTAAATTTCAACTTTTCCAAAGGGAAGGCCCTTTTAAAGTTTTTAATTTGAATTGCCGATTACTTTGACTTGTGATTTGAGCCCTTTGGACTATTTTCTATGAGGAGCCATTAAGGAAAAATGTTACCCAAAACATCCAGAGATCATTGAAGCGTTGAAACATGAAATCGAAGTTGCCTCTGAACCGAAACAATCGAAAAAATACTGAAAAATTTGGGTATTTCAGTCGTGGTAGTCCTATGAATGATATTGTGTTCCAGTATTAAATGACAAAGTTCAACCTTTCCAATAAAACCAGAAATTTGAAAAAATTATCAGTACTTTCTTTATAACCCATTCAAATTCAAAAATTTAAATGCTGAAATTTTAACGAAATATTCTAGAAAATTGCAAATTTTACAGAAATTCTAGAAATATATAATTCCGAAAATTCAATTTTCATGAAATTTTCTAGAAAAATGAAATTTTGAAAAAAATTCTAAAGTCTTTAATTCCGACGAAACAAGAATGCAAATTTTATGAAATTTTGAAAAAATTCTAGTCTTTAATTCCGTCGAAAAAAGAATGCAAATTTTATCAAATTTTGTAGATACATACATATTTCTAATTTGGTGAAAATTTCGAGATATTTGTAATTTCGACATTCGAAATTTTTTAAAAATAGGGAATTTTGACAAAATTTCCAATAACAATTTTGTTATAAAAATCTATCTTAGATGAAATTTGCTAATAAAATGAATGAAATTGGACAAAATTTAGAAGAGCGTTTAAATTTCGAAAAAATTTGGTATACAAATTCAATGTTGAAAAAAATCTAGAAAAAAAGATATTGACGAAATGAAAACTGGACAAAGTGTTTTCAAAGAATTAACTTTGACAAAAATTTCTAGAAAAAATCAATATCAAGTAAAACTTTCGAGAAAAGTTTAATTAAGACGAAATATTGTATAAAAATGGAAATTCGAAAAATATTTTATAAAAATAGAATTACGACGAAATTTTTTATAAAAATAGAATTTCGACGAAATTTTCTATAAAAATAGAATTTCGACAAAATTTTCTATAAAAATAGAATTTCGACGAAATTTTCTATAAAAACAGAATTTCGACGAAATTTTCTATAAAAATAGAATTTCGACGAAATTTTCTATAGAAATCAAATTTCGACGAAATTTTCTATAAAAATAGAATTTCGACGAAATTTTCTATAAAAGTAGAATTTTGACGAACTTGTCAAAAAATATAGAATTTCTACTCAATTTGCTATAAAAAAATTTCTAAAAAAAAGAATTTATCAAGTAAAACTTTCGAGAAAAGTTTAATTAAGACGAAATATTGTATAAAAATGGAAATTCGAAAAATATTTTATAAAAATAGAATTACGACGAAATTTTTTATAAAAATAGAATTTCGACGAAATTTTCTATAAAAATAGAATTTCGACAAAATTTTCTATAAAAATAGAATTTCGACGAAATTTTCTATAAAAACAGAATTTCGACGAAATTTTCTATAAAAATAGAATTTCGACGAAATTTTCTATAGAAATCAAATTTCGACGAAATTTTCTATAAAAATAGAATTTCGACGAAATTTTCTATAAAAATAGAATTTTGACGAACTTGTCAAAAAATATAGAATTTCGACGAAATTTTCTATAAAAATAGAATTTCGACGAAATTTTCTATAAAAGTAGAATTTTGACGAACTTGTCAAAAAATATAGAATTTCGACGCAATTTGCTATAAAAAAAATTTCTAAAAAAAAGAATTTCGACGAAATTTTCTATAAAAAAATTTCGACGAAATTTTCTACAAAAAATAGAATTTCTACTAAATTTTCTATAAAAATTGAATTTCGACGAAATTTTTTATAAAAATAGAATTTCGACAAAATTTTCTATAAAAATAGAATTTCGACGAAATTTTCTATAAAAATAGAATTTCGACGAAATTTTCTATAAAAATAGAATTTCGACGAAATTTTCTATAAAAATAGAATTTTGACGAAATTTTCTATAAAAATAAAGGTTTCGACGAAATTTTTTATAAAAATAGAATTTCGACGAAATTTTCTATAAAAATAGAATTTCGACGAAATTTTCTATCAAAATAGAATTTCGACGAAATTTTCTATAAAAATAGAATTTTGACGAACTTGTCAAAAAATATAGAATTTCGACGAAATTTTCTATAAAAATAGAATTTCGACGAAATTTTCTATAAAAGTAGAATTTTGACGAACTTGTCAAAAAATATAGAAATTTTCTATAAAAGTAGAATTTTGACGAACTTGTTAAAAAAATATAGAATTTCGACGCAATTTGCTATAAAAAAATTTCTAAAAAAAAGAATTTCGACGAAATTTTCTATAAAAAAATTTCGACGAAATTTTCTACAAAAAATAGAATTTCTACTAAATTTTCTATAAAAATTGAATTTCGACGAAATTTTTTATAAAAATAGAATTTCGACAAAATTTTCTATAAAAATAGAATTTCGACGAAATTTTCTATAAAAATAGAATTTCGACGAAATTTTCTATAAAAATAGAATTTCGACGAAATTTTCTATAAAAATAGAATTTTGACGAAATTTTCTATAAAAATAGAATTTCGACGAAATTTTCTATAAAAATAGAATTTCGACGAAATTTTCTATAAAAATGGAATTTCGACGAAATTTTCTATAAAAATAGAATTTCGACGAAATTTTCTATAAAAATAGAATTTCGACGAAATTTTCTATAAAAATAGAATTTCGACGAAATTTTCTATAAAAATAGAATTTTGATGAAATTGTCTATAAAAATAGAATTTCGACGAAATTTTCTATAAAAATAGAATTTCGACGAAATTTTCTATAAAAATAGAATTTGACAAAATTTTCTATAAAAATAGAATTTCGACGAAATTTTCTATAAAAGTAGAATTTTGACGAACTTGTCTAAAAATATAGAATTTCGACGCAATTTTCTATAAAAAAATTTCTAAAAAAAGACGACGAAATTTTCTACAAAAACCTTTCCACGAAATTTTCTACAAAAAATAGAATTTCTACTAAATTTTCTATAAAAATTGAATTTCGACGAAATTTTCTATAAAATTAGAATTCGATGAAATTTTCTATAAAAATTGAATTTTGACGAACTTGTTTACAAAAATAGAATTTCGACAAAATTTTCTACAAAGATAGAATATTGACGAAATTTTCTAAAAAAATAGAATTTGGACAAAATTTTCTATAAAAATTGAATTTCGAAGAATTTTTCTATAAAAGTAGAATTTCGACAAAATTTTCTACAAAAATAGAATTTCGACAAAATTTTCTATAAAAATTGAATTTTGACGAAATTTTCCATAAAAGTAGAATTTCGACAAAATTTTCTATAAAAATATAATTTCGACGAAAATTTCTACATAAAGAGAATTTCGACGAAATTTTCTACAAAAATAGAATTTCGACGAAATTTTCTACAAAAATAGAATTTCGATGAAATTGTCTACAAAAATAGAAAATTTCGACGAAATTTTCAATAAAATAGAATTTCGACGAAATTTAAAAAACAGAATTTTGACGAAATTTAAAAAAATAGAATTTCGACGAAATTTTCTATAAAAATAGAACTTCGACGAAATTTTCTATAAAAATAGAACTTCGACAAAATTTTCTATAAAAATAGAATTTCGACGAAATTTTCTATAAAATAAAAAGTTGGCGAAATTTTCTATGAAACTAGAATAGAAAAAATTTTGTATATAAATAGAATGTCGACGAAATTTTCTATAAAATTAGAATTTCGACAACATTTTCTATAAAATACAATTTCGACAAAATTTTCTATAACAACAGAATTTCGACAAAATTTTCTATAAAATACAATTTCGACGAAATTATCTATAAAATACAATTTGACGAAATTTTCTATAAAAATTGAATTTTTACGAAATATTATATAAAAAATTGGTATTAAAATTTAATTTCGACAAAATTTTGTAGAAAAAATTAATTTTCACGAAGTTTCGTATCAAAATGTTCAGATATTTTCTATTGAAATGCAGTTCACACATTTCTAACAAAAATTAAAATTCAGCAAAATTTTTTAAAAATAAAATTTAAAAAAAAACCTAAAATGAAATTTCGACGAAATTTAAAAAAAGGTGAAAATTCAAAAACAAAAATCTTATATAAAAACGAAAATTTGACAAAATGTTGTTCCAACAATAAATTTCGCCGATAATTTGTAGACAAATTCAATAATACAATGAAATGTCTGCAAAATTAGACAAAATGTGGTATAAAAAATACAAATTTATCTTTGACGAAATTTGCTAATAAAATGAATGACATTGGACAAAATGTGGAATAACATTTATATTGCGACAAAATTTGGTATACAATTTCAATGTTGAAAAAATTTTAGAAAAGACAAATTTTAACGAGATCCGATATAAAAATGAAATTTCTAAAAGAAAAATTTTAGACAAAATCAGTTATGAGGACATTTCAAAAAAATGCAGATTCGACAAAACATCAAACATTTTGACAACAAATTATGTATGTAAATATGAAAACTGAACAAAGTGTTTTCTAAGAATAAATTTTGACAATAAAATAAAATCTAGAAAAATTCAACATTAAGTAAAACTTTCGAGAAAAATTCAATTAAGACGAAACATTCTATAAAAATTAATTTGAATTTTGGAAAAGGCCTGTTCGTTAAATTTAACTTTTTTGGCAAATTAAAAATTAAAAGCAAACACCAGTAAATCTCAGTTATTTAAAACGTAAATATTGGCATCAGTCTTCTATTACTATGCCAACATTTTATGCACTTAAATTCTCCTAGATTTATGTAAGTCTATTGTCCTCTCGAAAAAATAAATGTGAAAGTTTTCCGAGTAACTTTCCTATTGTATTTTTCCTTTCTTTTTTCAAAATAGAACTCACATTCTCCTCATGCATTTTCTCAATTTAAAATGTGAGTGCGTGCGTGAGTGTGTGCGATAAGCTTTTTTCTCTTCAAATTAATCAAAGTAATTAAAAATTCTTGCAAGGTTTTTCCAATGAATTTAATTTTATTGAAGTGCTTTCCTGAGCGAAAATCAACGTCAACGTCATCAACATCATCCGAAGTAGACAAAACTGTTTCAATGAATTTCTACGAATGCACAGATAGGAACTTTTAGCTCACAAAACCCACAGACACAGAGGTGGCTAAGAGGAGAAGTCAGTCATAGATAAAAGTACACTGGGGTGGTATGTACGAGTATGTTGCAAACATATGAGGGGGGAAAACTACAACTTAAATGCATGTCTATTTTTGACAACAAACAGTCCGTGGTATAAGAATGATTGGTATATCATCTCAATCTTATCCGAAAATCCAGACTACACCTGGATAACCTTTCTTAGACGTTCACACTTTACTATCTAGAAAACATTTTCCGGAAATTTTCATTTTGATGTCAATTTCTGCGAAAATTGCTGGTAAAATGCAATTTCGACAAAAAATTATGGGAATTGGGAATTTCGGAGAAATTTTCGAAGACAATTTTCAGAAACATGAAATTTCAACGACATTTTCCAAGAAAACTTCTAGAAAAACACAATCTTGAAATTTTTTTGTAAAAATCTGAAATATTGACGAAATTTTTTAGAAACATCTACTTTCTTGAAAAATGCAATTACTTTGAAATTTTTTGGAAACATTTAATTTGCGAAATTTTCAATAACCTGCAAGCTAAAATTTTGTCGAAATTTTGTAAAAAAAATGAAATTGAGAAAAAATTACTAAAAAATTTAAATTCGACAATATTATTTTTGTTTGGGTCCAAATTGCTTTTTTCTGGAAAATGTTGTTAACATTTCGTTTGTTTTTAGGAATAATCTTGAAAAATTTTCGAAATTTTCTACAAAATTTCGTTGAATTATTCTGCGAATTTCCTTTTCTAAACTTCAGTTTTCTAGAAAATATGGTAAATTTTCGACAAAAATGTTCTATAAAATACAATTTCGACGAAATTTCTATAAATTTTAATTTTGACAAAATTTTATAAAAAATTTAAATTTGCCATTAAAATTTAATTTCGACAAAATTGGCCGGAAAAATTCGATTTCAAAATTTTTCTAGAATTTTTTCTCAACATCCTGTTTATTTTTTAAAAATATGCCGTAAAAATTTTAGATTGCAGGTTAATGAAAATGTCGCAAATTAAATTTTTCAAGAAAGTAAATTTTTCTAAAAAATTTCGGATTTTTTAAAACCTTTTCTACAAAAAAAGCAATTACCACGAAATTTTGTATCAAAATATTCAGAAATTTTCTATTGAAATGCAGTTCTCACATTTTTTACAAAAATTAAAATTCAACGAATCTTTGTTTTAAAATAAAATTGTAAAAAAAAATTCCTAAAACCAAATTTCGACGAAATTTTATAAAATCTGAAAATTCAAAAACAAAAACTGATATAAAAATTAAAATTTGACAAAATATTGTTCCAAAAATCAATTTCGCCGATAATTCGTAGAAAAATTCAATCTTACAATGAACTTTTTGCAAAATTTTATATAGCATGAAATTTAAACAAAATTTGGTATAAAAAATACAAATTCAAATTTTTCTTTGACGAAATTTGCTAATAAAATGAATGAAATTTTAGTTTGGGTCCAAATTGTTTTTTTCAGGAAAATGTTGTTAACATTTCATATTTGTTTAGGAATAATCTTGAAATATTGTCGAAATTTTCTACAAAATTTCGCTGAATTATTCTGCGAAATTTCCTTATCTAAATTTCAGTTTTCTAGAAAATATGACCAATTTGAAGTGTCTTAAAAAAGAAAATTTTTCCCAAATTTCATTTTTTAAATTTTTTTCACAATTTCGGTTTTTATGAAAATTTATTTAAAATCTTTTATCTTTTTTCAAATGCCTTTATCTAAAAATAATTATTTTTTTTAAAAATCAAATTTTTTTTTTTAATCAAAAATTTTTTTTTAAAAAATCAAAATTTTTTTTTCGAAATTTTCATTATTCAACAATATTCGTTGAAATACATTTCACTAGAAAATTTTGCAGAAAGTTTCTTAGAAATTTATTTTTCTAAATTTCAGTTTTCTAGAAAATATCGTCGATTTTTTCAAAATTGTAGCCTTTTATAAAATGAAAATTTTGCCGAAACTCCATTGTCTATAGATTTTTCAGTTTTTTAAAAAAATTAATCAATATTTGTAGAAAATAATAGTTTCGTCGTGGCTTTCTTTTTTCAAGAAAATATCGTCCAAATTTGGGGTTTCTAGCAAATGCTGTTAAAATTTAATATTTTGTTTTGAAAAATCTAGAAATTTTTTCGAGTTTTTTAACTTTATAGAAAATTTCATTGAAATACATTTTCTAGAACATTTTTCCGAAGTTAAATTTTTCAGAAAGTTTCTTCTACATTTAATTTTTGTAGAAAATGATGTGGAAATTATATTTTTTTTTAAATGTTGTCGAAGTTTTAATTTTTGGTAAATATCGTCAAAATTGCATTTTTGTTAGAAAATTTTGGTTTGTAGTAAATGTTGTCGTTAAAAATTTAATTTTTTCAGAAGTTTTGTCATAATTTCAGTATTGTTGAAAATTTCATCAAAATTGCAGCTTTTTTAGAAAATTACTATTATATTTATATATATTATTATTATTATATATATATTATAATATTTATATATATATATTATTATATTTATATATATTATATATTGTTATATTTATACATTGTATATGCGAAATTGCATATTTCTGCAAAATTATGGAAATTATGTGTCTCCAGAAAAATGTTCGCACATATATTCAATAAATTCGTGGAAATTACATTTTTCTATATAATTTCCTCGAATTTTAATTTTTCTATAAAATTTTGTCGAAATTGCATCAAAATTGTCGCCTTTCAGAATATAAAAATTTTGAAATTGAATTTTCATAGAATATTGTTTGGCACAATTCCAGCTTTTAAGAAAATTTAATTAAAGTTTTTAGAAAATAATAAATTCGCCGAATTTATATTTTGCTAGAATTTTTTCTCAACATCCTGTTTATTTTTTAAAAAAATGCCGTAAAAATTTTAGATTGCAGGTTATTGAAAATGTCTCAAATTAAATTTTTCAAGAAAGTAAATTTTTCTAAAAAATTTCAGATTTTTTAAAACCTTTGACGAAATTTTCTAAAAAATTTGATTGAGAAAAAAAGCAATACTATTTTTTTTAAATTTTGATTAAATTTGCTTAAAAGCTGAAATTGTGAAAAATCTAATTTTTATTTTCTAAAAAGCTGCAATAATTTTGATGAAATTTTTTATAAAAACTGTAATTTCGACAACAAATTCTAGGAATATGCAATTTCGAGCAAATTTTCCAGAAATATACAAGGTTGAAGAAATTTTCTAGAAATACGAAATGTCAACGACAATATCTATAATATGAAATTTCCAAGAAAAAATCTGCAATTTTGATAAAATTTCCTAGAAATATTTAGTTTTTTGAAAAATGCAATTACTTTGTATTTTTTTGGAAAAATTCAATTCGCAAAATTTTCAAAAACCTGGAAGCTAAAATTGTTACAATAAATTTTTTTAAAATAAACTGAGGTTGAGTTAGAATTTTTCAGCGAAATTATTATTTTTTAAAACTGATTAATTTTAATGTTTTTTCTATTTTCTTAAAAACTAAAATTGTGAAAAACAAAATTGTATGAAAATTCAATTTCGACAACATTTCATTTTCTAAAAGGCTGCAATTTTGATGAAATTTTCTAAAATACTGCAATTTCGACAAAATTTTCTAGAAAAATGGCATTTTGAAGAAATTTTCTAGAAAAATTCAATTTCCACGATCATTTTTATATATGGTGCAAATTTTTCTAAAAAAATTACAATTTCCACTAAATTTTCCAAAAATATTTTGCCAATATTTTAATTTTCTTATTTAAGCTACAGTTTTGATGAAATTTTCTACAATATTCCAATTTTCTCAATTTTTTTTTACAGTTTCTGGAAAAATGCAATATCCACTATATATTCATGAAAACAGAAAGCTGCGTCCAATTATAAGATTAAAAAAACTTCAAAAATGCAAATTCGAAAAAATTTCATTTTCTAAGAAGATGCAATTTTGACGATATATTCTTGAAAACTGCAAATTCGATCTAATTTTCAAGGAAGACACTTTCTGAAAATTAAAATTTTCCACACATTTTCTGGATTAAAAAAAAATTGCAACAAATTTGGCGAAATTTGCCAGAAAAATGCAATTGCGACCGAATTATCTAGAAAATTGTTTTGCAAGAGATTTTCTAAAGAACGGCTTTATATAGAAAAGTGAAATTTTGTCGATTGCATCGAAAGATGCAACAGGTTCAAAAAAAAATGTAATATGAACCGAATTTTCGAGAATATTGCAGTTTCAATTAAGATTTCTAGGAAAACGAAATTACGAAGATTTTTTATAGAAACCCGAAATTTTAAGAAAACTGCAATTAAGTCGAATTGATATAAAAAATGCAAAAATGAAGAAATCAGAAAGCTGCATACAAAGATTCTTTCCATAAAAATGCAATTTTAACTAAATTTTCTAGGACATTGTAAAAAGCTATTTTTTCTAAATCATTGGACAAGGGAAGATACGTAATTGGTTGGAAGATACGTAATTTTTCAACTTACCCATAGCAATGTTTTGACTTACCTGTAACGAAAAAATAATATTTATATTTGTTTAGTGTAGTTTCAAATGATTTGATAAATCAGAGTCTCTTCAATAAGAAATATAATTTTGTTTCCTAGGTAATTAATTTTAATTATAGTATATATAATTATAGTATATATAATTATAGTATAGAACTAGGTAACGAATTTGGAATATTTAAAAGACAACACATTTTTTCCAGAAACTCTCACCCCTTTTAATCCTAAATAAAGCTTTAATGGCACCCACTGTATATGCGTTAGCTATGTTCCATTTCTTCAGTTATATGTGTATGTGTGTGCATTTAGTTCCTTGATACGTTTGTGTAAATGTTAGTGTGCTCTAGATTGCTTAATTTGGATGGAGTATAAAAAGTTTTGAGTAAAAAGCATTTAATCTATTTGAAAATGTAACTCGTGAAAATATCAGCCAATCTATGTATGTGTGGGTGAGTGGATGTGAATACGAGTGTGGGTACCTGCCGCTTGCCTAACTACCATAAGGTGGGTAGAAAACTAAATCCGATGCACAAATAAAACAGGTTTACATTTTGAACGGAAATACTCATAGCTTATTTGCTATCCATACCCAAACCGCCCTAATATACATGCATCCAAACGTTAATACATTCACATGCATGTGGTTGTTTTTGTGCCAGAACTTGTGTTGGTTTAGTTTAGTTTCGTTTTCTGTTTTTTGTTCTCTTCCATCATATAGAAAAAAAGTTGTCCTCAATGAAATGAAATCTCTTTTAGATACTCGGTTTTTTCCAGAGACTATTCATTGGCGGGTGAAAAAGGATGACATACTTAGTTTTTCGAGGAATTGGTTACGCAAAGCGAATGTGATATTTAACATTTTTTAAGGCTAACTTTAAATCATAGCTGAATGGACGAACATATTGGTGGAAGAGACAATAGATTATATTTTTTTATTTTATCAACATTTTTATTTTAAAAATTCAAATTTTTGAATAATATATAATTTTTTTCCAGGTGCCATTACTTCTATGGTCATTAAAATTTTAAAAGAGTATTCAAGGAGTTATTTTCATTTTGAAAAATAATTTCAAATTGTTCTTGCTTTCGTATTCGAGGCCTTATTTAAAGCCATATGACGATTTACAGTTTAACAAAAGAACTGTAAACATACGTATTGCTCTAAATCTTATTAATTGAGGAGTCGTGGCATTTGAAAATTTAACTTTATGATTAAAAATTCTAACCATTTTAAAATTTTTTGTATTTTGTTGTTTTTATATTTTTTTTTTAATTTTTTAATTTTTCTATTTTTTTATTTTTATATTTTTATATTTTTATATTTCTATATATTTATATTTTTATATTTTTATATTTTTATATTTTTATATTTTTATATTTTTATATTTTTATATTTTTATATTTTTATATTTTTATATTTTTATATTTTTATATTTTTATATTTTTATATTTCTATATTTCTATATTTTTATATTTTTATATTTTTATATTTTTATATTTTTATATTTTTATATTTTTATATTTTTATATTTTTATATTTTTATATTTTTATATTTTTATATTTTTATATTTTTATATTTTTATATTTTTATATTTTTATATTTTTATATTTTTATATTTTTATATTTTTATATTTTTATATTTTTATATTTTTATATTTTTATATTTTTATATCTTTATATTTTTATATCTTTATATTTTTATATTTTTATATTTTTATATTTTTATATTTTTAGATTTCAATATTTTAATATTTTAATATTTTTATATTTTTATAATTTTATAATTTTATAATTTTTGTATTTTTATATTTATATTTTTATATTTTTATATTTTTATATTTTTATACTTTCATATTTTTATATTTTTATACTTTCATATTTTTATATTTTTATATTTTTATATTTTTATATTTTTATATTTTTATATTTTTATATTTTTATATTTTTATATTTTTATATTTTTATATTTTTATATTTTTATATTTTTATATTTTTATATTTTTATATTTTTATATTTTTATATTTTTATATTTTTATATTGTTATATTTTTTTAATTTTTGTATTTTTATATTTATATTTTTATATTTTTATATTTTTATATTTTTATATTTTTATATTTTTATATTTTTATATTTTTATATTTTTATATTTTTATATTTTTATATTTTTATATTTTTATATTTTTATATTTTTATATTTTTATATTTTGATATTTTGATATTTTGATATTTTGATATTTTGATATTTTTATATTTTTATATTTTTATATTTTTATATTTTTATATTTTTATATTTTTATATTTTTATATTTTTATATTTTTATATTTTTATATTTTTATATTTTTATATTTTTATATTTTTATATTTTTATATTTTTATATTTTTATATTTTTATATTTTTATATTTTTATATTTTTATATTTTTATATTTTTATATTTTTATATTTTTATATTTATATATTTTTATATTTTTATATTTTTATATTTTTATATTTTTATATTTTTATATTTTTATATTTTTATATTTTTATATTTTTATATTTTTATATTTTTATATTTTTATATTTTTATATTTTTATATTTTTATATTTTTATATTTTTATATTTTTATATTTTTATATTTTTATATTTTTATATTTTTATATTTTTATATTTTTATATTTTTATATTTTTATATTTTTATATTTTTATATTTTTATATTCTTATATTTTTATATATTTATATATTTATATATTTTTGTATTTTTATATTTTTATATTTTTATATTCTTATATTTTAATATTTTTATATTTGTATATTTTTATATCTTTATATTTCTATATTTTTATATCTTAATATCTTTATATTTTAATATTTTTATTTTTTTATATTTTTATATAAATTTTACATTTTAATATTTAAAATTTTTTATATTTTTATATTTGTATATTTTTATATTTTTATATTTTTATATTTTTATATTTTTATATTTTTATATTTTTATATTTTTATATTTTTATATTTTTATATTTTTATATTTTTATATTTTTATATTTTTATGTTTTTATATTTTTATATTTTTATATTTTTATATTTTTATATTTTTATATTTTTATATTTTTATATTTTTATATTTTTATATTTTTATATTTTTATATATTTATATTTTTATATTTTTATATTCTTATATTCTTATATTTTTATATATTTATATATTTATATTTTGATATTTTTATATTTCTATATTTTTATATTTTTGTATTTATATATTATAATATAAATTTTATATTTTAATATTTTTATATAAATTTTAATATTTAATATTTTTATGTTTTATATTTTTGTATTTTTATATTTCTATATTTTTATATCTTTATATTTTAATATTTTTATTTTTTTTATATTTTAATATTTTTATATTTTTTGGTTTTTATATTTTTATATTTTGATATTTTTATATTTTTATATTTTTATATTTTTATATTTTTATATTTTTATATTTTTATATTTTTATATTTTTATATTTTTATATTTTTATATTTTTATATTTTTATATTTTTATATTTTTATATTTTTATATTTTTATATTTTTATATTTTTATATTTTTATATTTTTATATTTTTATAGTTTTATATTTTTATATTTTTATATTTTTATATTTTTATATTTTTATATTTTTATATTTTTATATTTTTATATTTTTATATTTTTATATTTTTATATTTTTATATTTTTATATTTTTATATTTTTATATTTTTATATTTTTATATTTTTATATTTTTATATTTTTATATTATTATATTTTTATATTTGTATACTTTTATATTTTTACATTTCTATATTTATCCCGTCGCCATAGAGAGGAGGGTATAAACATTTGCTACGAGCCAAAAGTGTAACACATCGAAGGAGTGACCTAAGGACCCCAAGTATGTATGGCGGAAATTCGATTTGGGTAATTTTAATTAATTTGAGCAATGTCCGTCCGTTCGTCTGTATGTGTGCTGGAGCGCACGATAACTCCCGAAAGGATTATCCGATTAACCTCAAATTTGGTATGCGGTAATATTTTTCTCTATCTCCGGCTAAGATAGAAGATGGGACATATTGGTCCACACCTACTAGTACCACCCTCCCCCCACCACCAAGGCTTAACATTTGGTGAAATATTGATTGTTTAATAACTTCTATTCTGAAATTACACACTTTTATTAGTTTATTAGTCGCTAACACCTCAAGAAAGATGGGTGAAGTTGCCACGCCCCTTTTGGAACCACCAAAGGCTTAACATTTGGTGAAATATTGATTGTTTAATAACTTCTATTCTACTTACTCGAATCTTCTGAAATTACACACTTCTATTAGTTTATGATTCGCTAACACCTCAAGAAAAATGGGCGAAGATGCCACGCCCCTTTTGGTACCTCCCACACAAATTGACCAGTTTGCACCAAAAGTTAACTGCTTATAGCTTTAATATCAGTTCATACAAGGAGTTTACATTTTGTACATTGTAATGCTTATATAGTACCTAGAGTCCAGAGAAAAGTGGGCGTTATTGGCACGCCCCTTTTGGTACCTCCCTCACAAATGGACTATTTTGCACAAAAAGTTAACGGCTCTTAATTTTAATACCAGTTCACACAAATACTTAAAATTCTGTTTAGTGTAATGCTTTTATAGGACCTACATTCCAGTGAAAAATGGGCGGCATTGGCACGCCCGTTTTGGTACCTCCCGCGCCAGTGGACTATTTTGCACCACAAGTTAACAGTGTAAATCTTTAATACCACTGCCTGCTTTAAAGTTATTAGATTCAATTTAAATTGATAATAATTTAATTAACACCAAAAATAAATTAATTTACGAATATTTTTTGGTACTGAATGTGAGGGGATTCGTAAGTTTTTTACCCAACTGAACTTTCTTACTTGTTTTATATTTTTATTTAATTTTTATATTTTTTAATTTCTATATTTTTGTATGCAAATTTTAGTATTAATAATTTTATTTTTATATTTCATATTTTTATATTTAATGTTTCTATACATATTATAAAATTTTTATATTTTAAATTTATTTTGTATTTTAATATTTTTAAATTTTTATAAGGCCATAAGGTCGTAAGGATTTATTTCTGACATAAACTTTGACACATAATTTCAAATAATAATTTTTCCCCAAAAGGTGTGATTCCAATCTATATACCCTTTTGCTATAGGGCTTTCAGTTAAGAAATCATTGCAGTTGAGAACTACAAAATATCTTAACAAAAAATAGCTCCCAAATATTTCGTACACTTTTTCTCCTTTCATTAATTTTTTTAAAAATCTCTTTCAAAACTTTAAATGGTTATAAATCCTTATGTAAGTTACCCAGGAGTGTAAAATTGTTGAGGACGGATAAATAATTGAATAAATGGATTGAAGGGCCAATACTAAAAAACTCCTATATTCGAACAAAGTGGTCGGTGCGGTCATCAGTTGACGACCAGTTCCAGTCAAATACCAAATAGTCTCTTTTTGGTGTGTGAAGAGTAATGACATAAGCTTTTAGCAGCTATAACTCCTTGAGGAAGGTACCTAGAGTAAGAAAAACTAATGATAGGTATTATTTTCCAACACTAAAAGCTAATATAACTTCATAAACAAGGCCATAGGCAAAAATGGTTAGAATTTTTTTAGAACTATCTACTTTAGGTAATATTATATATAGTTTTTAATTTTCCATGCCATGGTTCATTAAATAAGGGACCTAGAGTAAAAAAGCTGTCAACAGCTTTCTGCCGAAACTGCATATATTGAATTTTTGTTGTCAAATTTATGAAATTTTTTTTTCAGAATTGTCATAACTCCCCTTTCATAACTTTAACTGCCAATAACTCCTTAAGGCAGGAACCCGCGGTTGGCAAATGTTCCGAGGACGGATTAACAAATGAAGAAATAGGCGTACGATTGGATGCCCAAAACTAAACTCCTACATATAGTGGATCTAAGTGGTCGGTGCGGTCGTCAATTGGCTAACAGTTCCAGTCACATACCATAAATAGACTATAAGTACACTTGAATAATCACACACGGACATAGTCATTTTACTCACTCACTCCACAACCACAGATGTGCATGACCAAAGTAAAAGTGTACAACTTAAAGCCGCAACTTTGTTGGGTTGTTGAGACCCAAATTTTACCTAGAAATTTCGCCATTCAAATGTTCAAATGAGTCCAAGCAAAGGATGTTATTTCCCCGCCAACATGTTCAGGACAATGATGTTGTTGACTGTAGTACACCTGCTGCTGTTGGCGATGATGATGATTTGGCTGACGTTCTGGCAGTTGTTTGTTGCTCCGGTTTCATGCGTTAATAACAATTTTCACTTTAGTTGTGAAAACTTTTCCACTTTATTTGTCTTCCTTCGGTGTTATCCTTTCCTTGCGCTTTCAAGTAAACCCGAAATATTTCACAGTTAACAAACATCATTGCTTTTTAGACGTGAAGGCGCTGCGAGAGTGAGCGCATTTCAACGGTTTTGCGTGTGGCAGTAGAAAACGAGTTTTTGCCCAAAAACTTTCCCATAAATCTTTGTTAGGCCAAAGACAAATGAAATAAGCCAAAGTTAATGAATAAAATCTCATTTAGTCCGGGAAATAGTGTGAAAAATATTAACAACAACCAGGATGCTTTGCCCCGCATTCTGCTACATTTTCTGCTGAAAACTTCTCAGCATATAAAGTTTGAGTTGATTTCTGTAGCACCTCCTGCCCCCCACACACCAACTACCTTTTTTGCAGCAGGTAGTCTTGGCGGAATATTAAAATTACGCTGATGCCAGAAGAGATTTTTGTTCTTGACGTATTACTCTACTCGTCGTGGAGTAGTCATCGTTACGACGACTGGAAAAGTTTTTCATCAGCGGTATTGTATAGACTTAAATGGGTTAACACAGTTATGCAAAACTTTTTCACAAGTATAGGGAATTACGGATTTCTAAAGATTTTTCTCTGTGAAATCGTCTGTAAAAGTATAGAGATTTAATGGTTTGAAAGATTGAGAAAAATTGGTAAAAAGTAACACAACAGGTGGAGTTGGAGGGTATTATAGTCTTACACCCCTATTCTCGACCGAATGCTATTCTGGGTTTCAAATTTGCTATTCTGGGCTCTTTATGTTATAATTTTCAATGATAGCAGTCACAATCGCAATAGCACATGATTAGAAATATTTTGTGTATAAAAAACATTTTTTTAGCGTTTCTTGTTAGTGTTGTGTAGTTAGTAGAGCCGAAGTTAGTAGTGTTACTAGTGCCGAAGTCTGGATGCGAGATATTTGCATCTCAGATAATTTTCCTGGCCCAGCGCTGTGATTTTAAAGAAAAGAAACAGCTTTAAAGAAACATCTGTATTTGTAAAATTATTATGCAATGTGGGGATTAATTAAGCATGGGTCAGAAAGACCACATATCTTCCAACATACATATTTCATGTTATTACATACATATATATTTTTTTTGCCTGATAAAATTTGGGTATGATTTTTCCGGTTTCAATTTATTTTTTCCTGTCATAATAAAATCATGTCATATTGGAAAATTTTGAATTTCAGTAGATTTCTTCATACGCAAAAGCTTTTAATAGTGTATTTTATTCATTGGACAGCAATGCCAAACATTTTTAAATTATAAAGCTTTCATTTTGTCACAGGAATTCCAGAATAGGTATTTAAAATTCCTATGATAAGAAATGTGATAGTAAAAACTCATGAATGATTATTGTTATGATTTCGAGAAAAGCACCGTTAGAATAAAATATATGTATGTATTAGTACTTTTCAAATAAGGCTGAAAATATTTTTGCTACAATAAAAAGATGTAACTTATGGGAAAGTGAACGTTTGGAGCCTTTTTTCTAGAAAAAGTGAAGGTCAGCAGCTTTGTCTAAAAAAAACTGAAAGTCATGAGCTTCTTCTCTAGAAAAAGTGAAGGTCAGCAGCTTCTTCTCTAGAAAAATTGAAGTTTCCGAATTTTTTCTCTAGAAAAAGTGAAGGTCAGCAGCTTTTTCTCTGTAGAAAAAGGGAACGTCGGAGTTTTTTCTCTAGAAAAAGTGAACGTCAGGAGCTTTGTTTCTAGAAAAAGTGAAAGTCAGAAGCTTTTTCTCTACAAAATGTGAATGCCAGCAGCTTTTTCTCTAGAAAAATTTAACTTCCCGAACTCTTTCTCTAGAAAAAGTGAGCGTCAGCAGCTTTTTCTCTCTAGAAAAAGTGAACTTCAGGAGCTTTTTCTCTCTAGAAAAAGTGACCGTCAGGAGCTTTTTCTCTTTAGAAAATGTGAATGTCAGTAGGTTTTTCTTTCTATAAGATCGAAGGTCAGGAGCTTTTTCTCTTTAGAAAAAGTGAACGTCAGGAGCTTTTTCTCTTTAGAAAAAGTGAACGTCAGGAGCTTTTTCTCTTTAGAAAAAGTGAACGTCAGGAGCTTTTTCTCTTTAGAAAAAGTGAACGTCAGGAACTTTTTCTCTCTAGAAAAAGTGAACGTCAGGAGATTTTTCTCTTTAGAAAAAGTGAACGTCAGGTGCTTTTTCTCTTTAGAAAAAGTGAACGTCAGGAGCTTTTTCTCTTTAGAAAAAGTGAACGTCAGGATCTTTTTCTCTCTAGAAAAAGTGAACGTCATCAACTTTTTCTCTCCAGAAAAAGTGAACGACAGTAGGTTTTTCTCTCTAGAAAAAGTGAAAGTCAGTAGGTTTTTGTCGCTAGAAAAAGTGAACGTCAGGAGCTTTGTCTCTTTAGAAAAAGTGAACGTCAGGAGCTATTTCTCTTTAGAAAAATAGAACGTCAGGAGCTTTTTCTCTTTAGAAAAAGTGAAACTCAGTAGGTTTTTCTCTCTAGAAAAAGTTAAAGTCAGGAGCTTCTTCTCTAGAAAAAACTAAACTTCCCGAATTTTTTCTCTAGAAAAATTGAACGTCATCAACTTTTTCGCTCTAGAAAAAGTGAACGTCAGGAGCTTTTTCTCTTTAGAAAAAGTGAACTTCAGGAGCTTTTTCGATTTAGAAAAAGTGAACATCAGGAGCTTTTTCTCTTTAGAAAAAGTGAACGTCAGGAGCTTTTTCTCTTTAGAAAAAGTGAACGTCAGGAGCTTTTTCTCTTTAGAAAAAGTGAACGTCAGTAGGTTTTTCTTTCTAGAAGAGCGAAGGTCAGGAGCTTTTTCTCTTTAGAAAAAGTGAACGTCAGGAGCTTTTTCTCTTTAGAAAAAGTGAACGTCAGGAGCTTTTTCTCTTTAGAAAAAGTGAACGTCAGTAGGTTTTTCTTTCTAGAAGAGCGAAGGTCAGGAGCTTTTTCTCTTTAGAAAAAGTGAACGTCAGGAGCTTTTTCTCTTTAGATAAAGTGACGTCAGGAGCTTTTCCTCTTTAGATAAAGTGACGTCAGGAGCTTTTCCTCTTTAGATAAAGTGACGTCAGGAGCTTTTCCTCTTTAGAAAAAGTTAACGTCAGGAGCTTTTTTTCATTAGAAAAAGTGAACGTCAGGAACTTTTTCTCTCTAGAAAAAGTGAAAGTCACTAGAAAAAGTGAAAGTCAGTAGGTTTTTCTCTCTAGAAAAAGTGAACGTCAGCTGCTTTTTCTCTCTAGAAAGATTGAACGTCAGCATTTTTTTCTCTCTAGAAAAAGTGAACGTCATCAACTTTTTCTCTCCAGAAAAAGTGAACGCCAGTAGGTTTTTCTCTCTAGAAAAAGTGAAAGTCAGTAGGTTTTTGTCGCTAGAAAAAGTGAACGTCAGGAGCTTTGTCTCTTTAGAAAAAGTGAACGTCAGGAGCTTTGTCTCTTTAGAAAAAGTGAACGTCAGGAGCTATTTCCCTTTAGAAAAATAGAACGTCAGGAGCTTTTTCTCTTTAGAAAAAGTGAAACTCAGTAGGTTTTTCTCTCTAGAAAAAGTTAAAGTCAGGAGCTTCTTCTCTAGAAAAAACTAAACTTCCCGAATTTTTTCTCTAGAAAAAGTGAACGTCATCAACTTTTTCGCTCTAGAAAAAGTGAACGTCAGGTGCTTTTTCTCTTTAGAAAAAGTGAACTTCAGGAGCTTTTTCGATTTAGAAAAAGTGAACATCAGGAGCTTTTTCTCTTTAGAAAAAGTGAACGTCAGGAGCTTTTTCTCTTTAGAAAAAGTGAACGTCAGTAGGTTTTTCTTTCTAGAAGAGCGAAGGTCAGGAGCTTTTTCTCTTTAGAAAAAGTGAACGTCAGGAGCTTTTTCTCTTTAGAAAAAGTGAACGTCAGGAGCTTTTTCTCTGTAGAAAAAGTGAACGTCAGGAGCTTTTTCTCTTTAGAAAAAGTGAACGTCAGGAGCTTTTTCTCTTTAGAAAAAGTGAACGTCAGGAGCTTTTTCTCTTTAGAAAAAGTGAACGTCAGGAGCTTTTTCTCTTTAGAAAAAGTGAACGTCAGGAGCTTTTTCTCTTTAGAAAAAGTGAACGTCAGGAGCTTTTTCTCTTTAGAAAAAGTGAACGTCAGGAGCTTTTTCTCTTTAGAAAAAGTGAACGTCAGGAGCTTTTTCTCTTTAGAAAAAGTGAACGTCAGGAGCTTTTTCTCTTTAGAAAAAGTGAACGTCAGGAGCTTTTTCTCTTTAGAAAAAGTGAACGTCAGGAGCTTTTTCTCTTTAGAAAAAGTGAACGTCAGGAGCTTTTTCTCTTTAGAAAAAGTGAACGTCAGGAGCTTTTTCTCTTTAGAAAAAGTGAACGTCAGGAGCTTTTTCTCTTTAGGAAAAGTGAACGTCAGGAGCTTTTTCTCTCTAGGAAAAGTGAACGTCAGGAGCTTTTTCTCTCTAGGAAAAGTGAACGTCAGGATGTTTTTCTCTTTAGAAAAAGTGAACATGAGGAGCTTTTTTATATTTCAAAAGTTTTAAATATAATTTGGGTTGAATATTTTTATCAAATTTCTTTAAAAACTCCATTAATACTTATATGTTTGTATTTCAAATCCACATTTATTTGTTTTTAACGAAAGGCTTTTGTCGATACCCATTTTTAAAGATACCATAAAATGATTTACTCTTCACAATTTATGACATCACTTTTCTATATCATTAAATTTTCGATGATTGCCCAAAACACATATAAATATTTTGCTTTATAACACTTTCTAAGCCTCTTAAAATGTCTATTTTTGCGAAGCGTTTACTTTTTCCTAATAGCTTCGTTGCCTCAGCCATTGCCATTTTTTTTTTGCACATTTAATTGTAACATTTTAATGTGTTCGCATAAAAACGGAAATCAAAATAATCCCATAAAATATTTGTATTTCTCGCTGTTTGTTGGTTAGTCTCAATGAATTGTCGTAAAAAATTACGTCGCTGAACATAGAAAATACAATAGAAAGAATAAATGAACGGCGAAGGACGCAACAATAACAACACCAGCAAAAGTGTTGTAAAAAACGTAAGCCTTGCCATAAATCCTTAACTGACTTAAAAGGATTTAACGAAACGATGTAGTACTAGAATGCCGCCGTAGAGGCATTAAGTGTAGATTTTTGTCGTCCTTTCGTCCGTCCGTTCGTCTGTCTGTCCATTTGTGCCATTTTGTCGTTTTGTTTTGCAACAAATTAATAGGAGTGACCCCATTTATTTGTCACTGTCTTAACTAACTCAACTAACTCGTGTAACTCTAGATTCGCTAACATTCTTTGGCTAACAATTTCAACGATAGCGCGAGAAAAAAACTAAAGGAAATCAAAAAAAAACAACATAGAAAGTCCTGGGCAAAAACAAAAAAACGAAAAAAAACTTTAAAGTAGGTCTCTCGGCTTAATAAATGAGAATACTTTTCAAATGTAACACATAAAATCCAGTGACTTTGCCAAAAAGGTAGTTCAGGAAGTTTTCAGGAAAAAGCGAAGACTTTTTTTACGGGGGAAACCAAGTGTCATTTGGCTGTCTTGCACAGGGGTTTGATGTGATCATAAATCATAATATTTATTTTTGATATTCAAAAACAATAAAAGGTCGTCGGTGTATATGTATTCACATTTACTTTCAGCAAACTTTTTCATTTATTTTTTGGCTATATTTTGACTAAACATTTTGGTATATTTTCCAATTTTTCATAATTTTTTTTCGAACTTTTGAGGAAATTGGTTTTATTTTGGAATGCCCAAAACCATCGTTATATAAAAATCACTGTGTCCTTTCTTCTTAGGCAAAACGGAAAAAACCATATGGCAGCTTTGTTGCCGGTTGTTGGCCGGAAATGGAAATGCATTGCAAATGTTACTTTTAAGACATTTTCTAATTTTTTTCCAACTCTCTCCTTCTTTGACTTCTTTATTCCTCAGCTCTAGTCCTTAGTGCAGTTTTGTAGTTCGTATGCATTTGGGTCAGTTTTAAGTGTGGTTTTAACGTTTTTTGTTTGGTTTGTTCGTCCTGTGTTCATTGTCGTTATGTTTTGCTTCCTTGAAAGTCATTACAAAAAGTTTGTTGTTTTCTTAGGCACTTCTTTGCGCTCGCTTCGCTTCTCTGCATCGTCGTCCTTCAGGCCATTATTAATTTGTTTAAGTTCCATACATTTTTTCATCTATTGCCCAGAAATGAATTGGAGAGGCAGGAAGGAATGAGAAAGAGAAGGATTTTTCACGGTGTACAGTGTTTGTTTGTCATTTGCTTGTTTTAGCTTTTCGCTTAAGGTGTGTAAGCGACAATGAAAATATATTTAAGTTTTCTTACTTTCTTCTTCTTGGGCTAGAGCGAGAGACAAACGTGTTAAAGCGTTTTAAGTATGCCATAAATTGTGACACATCCGATAAATTGTTTATAGCCTTTAAGCACGCAACTTTTGCTTGTTCTAGATGACCTGATTTCTGGTGCGACGTCCTTATCCCCCCGCTTTGGTAGTAAATGTGATATTAAAGTCGGAGTTGGGATGGAAGGATTTTTGTGTTTTTATAAAATTAAGTAAGCTTAACGAATTTCTGTATGTGGGTATACGTATGTAGTTTATTAGCTTTAATAAAGACCGGAAGTGGTCTTAAACATTTTTGGGTGAAGTGATTTTAAAGACCAGTCGTTTGGTAAATACATTGTCAACGGTGGTGTTCCAGTAAGAATAGATAAAATTTTTATGTTTATTTTTGGACTGTTGAGATGTAAACTGTAATATTTTATCGCAATAAAAAAAATAATTTATGATCTTAATTTTTATGAATCTGCAAATCGGCGCGCTGTGGTCAGAATTGAATTTTACTGGCCAAAAGTCAAAGTTTTGTCATCGCCGATTTCTAAAATGTTAATGCCATTCAATAGCAAACATATTGAGACTAGGGTAGCCAAAAAATTAGATCAAAACATGTATTATTGTGGGCGTGGTGTGCTGCTGAAAACAAATAGTTTTTGTTATGTTTCAATACTGTGAACTAGGCTGAGATGCATAATGAATAGAATTTAAATCTGTGTTTCCGCAACGGAGTTGGGCGCCAGTAAGATGTAGAAACTTAAAACATTGTTGAATGTTTCTGTTAAGAAAAATAAAGAAACTTTGTTTTTATACCCTCCACCATAGGATCGGGGGTATATTCATTTTGTAACACCTCTAAATATCGATCTGAGACCCCATAAAGTATACATATTAGGGCGGTTTGATTTGTAAAATTAAAAATCGTAAAGCAAAAACGTAATCTTTAAATTCTAAGAAAATTCTCCGAAGAAACCATGGGTCTAAAATCAAAACCTAATCCGTGCCTCTCGACTTGAACATTTTTTTCCTCTCCTTTCGCTAAAACTATTTTCTTTTTTTGAAATACAGGGTTGCCCATATTCGACGGACCCATGTTTTTTTAAAAAAAATCAAAGAAAAAAAATAAAAATTTGGCGGTTGGCAATCTTAATCATTTAATTTGTTCCAAGTAGATTTGTTTACATCAATTTTTGAATATGATATCTCTCAAATGGCCGCCTCTGGCGTTGATGGCGTATTGTGCCCTTTTTGCAGCATTTTCCATCGTTTTCGCCAACATTTCGGCCGGAATAGCGGCTATTTCTTCACGAATGTTGTCCTTGAGCTCTTCTACGGTCCTTGGCTTGTTAACGTAAACCTTTGACTTCAAATATCCCCACAAGAAGAAGTCAGGCGGCGTCAAATCGGGCGAACGCGGTGGCCAGTCCAAATCACCACTTTTCGACATCAAACGGCCCGGAAACAAATTCTTCAGAAAATCGATTGTTATGCGACTTGTGTGCGGTGGAGCGCCGTCTTGTTGAAACCAGAACTGCCTCATACGCTTTCGACGAATAATTGGCATCACAAAATTGGTCATCATGTCGCGATAACGCTCCTGGTTGATGGTAACAGCATGGCCATTTTCGTTTTGGAAGAAAAACGGCCCAATGACCGTTTTCGCACTAACGCCGCACCAAACTGTGACTTTTTCGTCATGAAGAGGCAATTCTTGAATCTCCTGAGGATTTTCAGTGGCGTAAATACGGCAATTTTGCTTATTTACGGTCCCATTCAATGTGAAATGGGCTTCATCGGACATGATAATTTTGTTTTTTTGTTTTTTCACAATTGACTTCTTCTGTTGAATGTAAATTTCAACTATTTGAGAGCGCTCGCGTGGCGTGTATTGTTCCATGGTAAAAATCTGCTTGGACTGACGCTTCAAACGCGGTATGTCATTAAGCGATCTGACATCTCTGTCAAAAGTTATGGCGTTGCCAGATGGGTCCGTCGAATATGGGCAACCCTGTATATTATGTTTTATTATACCCTCACTTTAGTGATACGAGGGTATATATCATTTGCTACGGACCAAAAGTGTAACACATCGAAGGAGTGACATAAGACCCTAAGTATGTTTGGCGGATATCCGTTTTAGGTCGTTTTTAGTCGAATGAGCAATGTCTTTCTGCTAGCTAGTGCGCACGATAACTCTCGAAAGGAGTAACCGATTGACTTCAAATTTGGTATGTGGTAATATTTTTTTCTATCTCCGGCTAAGTTCGAAGATGGGCCATATTGGTCCTCTCCTTCTAGTACCTCCCCCACAAAGTGTTAATATTAAGTGAATTATTGATTATTTAATATCTTCTATACTACTTATTTGAATCCTCTGAAATTCTACACATAATATTATTTTATTAGTCATTATCACCTCAAGAAAAATGGGCGAAGTTACCGCGCCCCTTTTGGTACCTTCCACACAAATGAACCATTTTGCTCCAAAATTTAACAGCTTATAACTTGAATACTATGCACAAAAAGACTTGAAATTTTGTACAGTGTAATTGTTTCATAGTACCTACAGTCCAGTGAAAAATGGGCGAAGTTGCCACGCCCCTTTTGGTGCCTCCCACACAAAATGGCCAAATCATACCAAAATTGAATAGATCATAACTTTAATATACCAGTGCATATAAACGCTTACAATTCGATACAGTGCAATATATTTGAAGTTTACTGTTTAGCGAAAAAGAGGAGTATTTGTTAATCCCCCTCTGGTATCTCCTATACAAATCGACAGATTAATTCGAGTATTTCATATTACAGTACTCACAAAGTGAGGTATACCTTAGTCGGTTTACCCGACTGAATTTTTCTTACTTGTTATATTATAGTATATGCAATACAGGATTTGTCTTGAGACTAATGAAAAAATTCAATTATCAAAAAAGCAGTTAAACCCTAATTTGCATCTCCTCTGATCTGCGTTCTATGTATATAAAAACCAGTAAGGAAAGGCAGAAAGTCGGGCGGGGCCGACTATATAATACCCTACACCTCCCTAACAATGCGATAAGGGTCATTGCGATAATAATTTGTAATAATTGGTAAATGGGTAGGAACATATTATCTAATTCTGAAACGATAATCGCTAAATTAAGCAATATTCGTTCCTAAATTGAGACATCTTTCTGGAAAATTTTAATTATCGGAAGTAAAGTACAATTTCTAAAGCGCTTTGAAACCAAATCTGGAGGAACATATATATGGAGGTTATATATAAATCTGAACCGATTTCCCCTGAATACTCATTCATGTAAAAAGACCTCTTTCTGTCGAATTTCGTACTGATCGGATATAAAATACAGTCTCCACAGCGCTTACATGTAAAATCGAAGGTAACATATATATGGGGGCTATATCTAAATCTGAACCGATTTTCTCCGAATTTAGCAGCATTCCTTCGAGTAATAAGAAACCTCTTTCTGCCGAATTTCAGACTGATCGGATATAAAATAAAGTTTTTACAGCGCTTAAATGTCAAATCTGGGGTAACATATATATGGGGGCTATATCTATTTTAGAACCGATTTTCTCCAAATTTAGCAGTATTCCTTCATGTAGAAAGAAACTTATTTTTGCCGAATTTCCCACTGATCGGATATAAAATAACATTTTTACAGCGCTTACATGTCAAATCGGGGGTAACGTATATATGGGGGCTATATCTAAATCTGAACCGATTTCTTCCAAATTTAATAGTGTTCATCCATATAATAAGAAACCTCTTTCTGCCGAATTTCATACTGATCGGATATAAAATACAGTTTTTACAGCGCTTACATGTCAAATCGGGGCTAACATATATATGGGGGCTATATCTAAATCTGAACCGATTTTCTCTGATTTTAGCAGTACTCCTTCATGTAATAGGAAACCTGTCTTTGCCGAATTTCCCACTGATCGGATATAAAATAACATTTTTACAGCGCTTACATGTCAAATCGGGGGTAACGTATATATGGGGGCTATATCTAAATCTGAACCGATTTCTTCCAAATTTAACAGTGTTCATTCATATAATAAGAAACCTCTTTCTGCCGAATTTCAGACTGATCGGATATAAAATAAAGTTTTTACAGCGCTTAAATGTCAAATCTGGGGTAACATATATATGGGGGCTATATCTAAATCTGAACCGATTTTAACCAAATTCAATAGGGATCGTCCTTGGGCCAAATAAAACATATGTGTAAAGTTTCGTCGAGATCGGACCATAATTGCGACCTGTACTTTGATTACAGACGGACAGACAGACGGACAGACAGACGGACAGACAGACGGACAGACAGACGGACAGACAGACGGACAGACAGACGGACAGACAGACAGACGGACGGACAGACAGACGGACAGACAGACGGACAGACAGACGGACAGACAGACGGACAGACGGACATAGCTAAATCAATTCAGAAAGTAATTCTAAGTCGATCGGTATAATAAACGATGGGTCTATTTCTTCTCCTTTTGGGTGTTACAAACAAATGCACAAAGTTATAATACCCTGTACCACAGTGTGGTGTAGGGTATAAAAATAAGTAGATATAAATATAATTATGGTAAAAACAATTAAATAATAATAAAATTGTATACATATGTTTACATTTTCAAGCATAAAGAAGTCAACATTGGCAGTTTGGTAAGATGGAAAAATTCATTAGTGCACAATGAGAGAGACGTGAGAGAGAGAGAAAGAAATGAGAGTGTTGGATCAGCTCAGCTGAACCACCCAGGGTTGATTTTTGCCCACCACTAGTGTAAAGGATAAAGGAAAGCATACAAAAATGTGTGTTTTTTTAGACCGGAAGTTGTGAAATTTTGACCTGGCAATTACATTATTTGCCAGTTGGTAAATTGTTAACGTCATTGACGTAAAGCCAGGCGAACGAACGAACGAACCTTAGAGAAACCAAATTCCAGACGAAAGTGAGTGATTGGTTTTCGTTCGCATAGACTTTCGTTAGAAATACAGAAATAGGCCGTCCGTCTGTTGTTATCACGCTACAGCCCGTAATAACAGAGCTAGGTTGATCAAATATGGTAGAAATATTTCTTATAGTTGCAGGTTTTTTGGGATTGCAAATGGGCAATGTCGGTCAATGTTTTGATATAGCTCCCCTATAGAGGTCGCTCTAAAAAAAAAGTTTTTGAGCCATATATACCACATTTTACTTTGCAGTTTGTATTATATTTGGAGAAGAATTCATCACAGCAAAAATTTTACAAATCGGTTCATATTTTGTTATAGTCAACCTATAGAGGTCGCTCCAAAATATACATAGTTAAGCCATAAATACCACATTTTCTAAGCATTTTAACTAAATCGTTGCAGTTTGTATTTAACTGAGACAAGAATTCATCGCAGAAAATATTTTTTAAAACAGTACATATTTTGCTATAGTCCACCTATAGATGTCGCTCCCGAAAAGCTTATTTATGTCATAAACACCACATTGTCTTAGAAATTTAGCTGAAACTTTGCAGTTTGTATTCTATTGTGGACAGAATTCATTTTAATAAAATGTATACATATCAAATGTATAGTAATAAAATTGAATGCAATCCATGGTGGAGGGTATATAAGATTCATTACACAGAACTTAACGCTTTTACTTGTTTATACTCATTTCTTTTTATACCCTCCACCATAGGATGGGGGTATATTCATTTTGTCACTCCGTTTGTAACACATCTAAATATTGATCTGAGGCCCCATAAAGTATATATATTCTTAATCGTCGTAAAATTCTAAGACGTTTTAGCCATGTCCGTCCGTCCGTCTGTTGGATTCACGCTACAGCCCGTAATAATAGAGCTAGGTTCATCAAATTTGGTAGAAATATTTCTTATAATTGCAAGTTTTTTTTGGGATTGCAAATGGACAATGTCGGTCAATGTTTTGATATAGCTCCCCTATAGAGGTCGCTCTAAAAAAACAGTTTTTGAGCCATATATACCACATTTTTAAAACAATTTAGCAGAAACTTTGCAGTTTGTATTATATTTGGAGAAGAATTCATCACAGCAAAAATTTTACAAATCGGTTCATATTTTGTTATGGTCACCCTATAGAGGTCGCTCCAAAATATACATAGTTAAGTCATAAATACCACATTTTCTAAGCATTTTAACTAAATCTTTGCAGTTTGTATTTAACTGAGACAAGAATTCATCGCAGTAAACATTTTTTAAATCAGTACATATTTTGCTATAGTTCACCTATAGATGTCGCTCCCAAAAAGGCTTATTGAAGCCTAAAACACCACATTTTCTAAGAAATTTTACTGAGACTTAGCAGTCTCTATTCTCGTTTGGCAAGAATTTATCTCAACCAAATTTATACAAATAAAATTTTACTTTGTTGTAGTCCCCGTGTAGATGTAGCTTTCAAAAAAGATATTTTAAACCACAAATTCCACATTTTTCAGCTAAACAGTTTGGCTAAAGAATTTGCGGCCTAAAAATGGCAGCGTTCGTTTTATTAATAATTTACTTAAACAAAAAGGATCGTTTCATGATTTGCTCCTTAACCAAAGATTTTTAATGTAAATATAAATTTAATGCAAATCCATGGTGGAGGGTATATAAGATTCGTTATGGCCAAACTTAACGCTTTTACTATTTGTTAGTAGTATTCTGATTCCCAAATATTTATTTGATTGGCTCCCAGAGCTTTATAGCCACTTTAAATAATCTACCTATATAATGTGCCCTCCACTTTAATTGACAATAAATGTCAGGCAACGATTTATTTTCAATTTGATTTTAAAACATTGTCCTTATGCTGTCATTAAAAAGCGTTCGCTCATCCTTTCGCGACTACATTGAAATGTCATGAAATTAAATTTTATCGCATAAAACTACGATTTCTTTTTTATTGTGGGCAATCATATGAGCGTCATAAAAGAAAACGTGAAGCCGGATTCCGATGATACTCATACGAACACCACTCATTCCTCAATGATTCGTCAAAAATGTCAGTAAAAGTGAGCGGGTAAACAATATGACACTTTTATGGTCCTTCGATTCGTCAACGATATAAATCAACAACGACGGAAGAGTGGGGGACAAGTTACATAAATACATACTCATACATTCGAATTCGAGGACATGTTTTCGTGTGAGAGCTCCTCTACCTATCAAAAGGACATTTACTTTCAATTTCAATACAATTTGGTTATCAACAATACGAGGAAATGCAAGAAATAAAAGAAATTGATAACAAAAAAATCCTCTATAGTCGCATGTTGTCAACGACACTTTGTCATTTTCAATGTGCTCCAAACAAAAATCTGAAAGAATATCATAAATGTTGTTCAATCCCTACAATAACCGGTCAAAGGAGAAAAATCCTTTTTTCCGTTATTACTCCTTTTTTGAATATGACACTTCCCGTTACCACTTTCATTGACGTGCGTTGTCGTGGTGCATATCGTAGTCCATTGTATTGACAGAATACCTTCAGGTGAATGAAAAGGACTCCATTGGACACTCTTAACCCCCTCAAAAAAAGGATAATGTATTTCAACAATACCGGATACATAATAAATTTATAAGATCTCTTTGTCAATTCAAAAGGTATGAGACCATATGAATAACTGTGTTGTCCTTCTTTGGAGCTGTGTTTTGTGCACCCAATCAGTTACGAAATAACATGATTAACATGTCCTGCTAATATAGTTGCCAATATATTGACATTGAAATCAGGTTTTTTTAATAAAAAAATTTTAAATTATGTAAACTTTTCCATTACATGTGCTTTTCTTTTGTTCGGAATATTTTTGGACATTATTCTCGTACATATGTCAAAAATGATGTCATATTGTGTTTTTGCCATGACATTTTAACGACATGCTACATACATCATGAAAAATTCCAGCCAAAGAAGTTAGCATATTGATAAACGATTGGGAGGGAGGAACAGGACAACAACAACAACAAAAACAAGTAAAAGCGTTAAGTTCGGCCATGTCGAATCTTATATACCCTCCACCATGGATGGCATGTGACCTCACAAACTAACTCAAACCCAAAGAAAATGACACCGAAAAACACAAAAAAATGAGAACAGTAGGAATCACAACAAGTTAAATGCTATATATGGGAGCTATATCTAAATATGGACCGATATCGCCCATTTGCAATCCCAAACAACCTGCAACTATAAGAAATATTTATACCAAATTTTATTAACCTAGCTCTATTATTACGGACTGTAGCGTGATTACAACAGACGGACGGACAGACGGACATGGCTAAATCGTCTTAGAATTTTACGACGATTAAGAATATATATACTTTATGGGGTCTCAGATCAATATTTAGAGGTGTTACAAACGGAGTGACAAAATTAATATACCCCGCATCATATGGTGGAGGGTATAAAAAAGCATTAAGTTTGGCCATGTCGAATCTTATATATCTTATGGATTGCATTCAATTTTATTAATGGAAAAATCTTTGGATATGGAGCAAATCATGTCTTTGTTTAAGTAAATTATAAAAAAAGCAACGCTGCAATTTATGACTAAACCCTTCACCTAAGAAATTTGGTATTTATAAAGCATTTTTGAGAGCTACATCTACAAGGGGACTACAGCAAAATAAAATTTTATTAGTATAAATTTTAATGAAATGAATTCTGCCCAAAATAGAATACAAACTGCAAAGTTTCATCTAAATTTCTTAGAAAATGTGGCTGTGTTCATGGCTTAAATAAGCCTTTGTGGGAGCGACATCTATAGGTGGACTATAACAAAATATAAACTGATTAAAAAAATTTTTGCTGCGATTAATTTTTGTCTAAATTAAATACAAACTGCAAAGATTCAGTTAAAATGCTTAGAAAATATGGTATTTATGACTTAAATACGTACGAGGGTTGATATATATATTTCTGGCCTAGGCAACACTAAGTGTTGACTGGCGCCACCTGACATTTCCATTGGAAAGTTTGACATATTTAGCATAACTTCACTCAGACCGTTTTGTCTTTGAGCGCGAATTGTTTTGGTTACAGTGTGTTGAAAATTCACCTTCAAAACATGGTTTTTGTACGCTTCGACAGCTGCTTTAGGCGTCAAAAAACGTTGACCAAGCAGTTTTTTCTTGATGTGAGTGAATAAGAATAAGTCATTGGGTGTCAAATCAGGGCTGTACCGCGGATGACCCATCAATTCGACGTTTTGGCCGTTCAAAATGACGCTGGTTTGAGCCGATGTGTGAGAGCTCGCATTGTCATGGTGCACAATGATTCGTCGTCTCTTGTTCGTTTTTCGAATTTCTCCGAAGACTTCAGCAAAACAAATTGTGGTGTACCACTCAGAATTGACCGTTCTACGTTCCTCAAGCGGAACAGTCGCAACATGACCAGTTTTTCCGAAGAAATAGGTGACCATTTGCTTCGAAGTGCTTCTTCCACGAACAACTTTCGTTGGATTTGGCTCGTCTTCGAAGGCCCACACGGTCGATTGCTGTTATGTTTCGGGCTCATACGCATAGATCCAAGATTCGTCACCTGTGACGATCCTTTAAACGTCTTTTGAAGCACCGCGATCGTATTTTTTCAAAATGTCTTTGCACCAATCGACACGAGCCTTTTTTTGAGCGATTGTCAAATTGTGCGGGATCCAACGAGAACAAACCTTTTTTACGGCCAGGGGTTCATGCAATATCGAATGTATGCTGGTGGAAGAAATGCCCAAGGATACCTCTATCTCACGGTATGTCACATGACGATCTTGCATTATCAGTTCACGCACGGCATCAATGTTCTCTGGCACAACGGCCGTTTTTGGACGACCTTCACGACCTTCGTCTTTGAGCGAGTTTCGGCCACGATTGAATTCACTAAACCAATTTTTCATAGTGCTATAGGATGGTGCTTCATCGCCATACAAAGATTTAAGTTCATCGATGCACTCTTGTCCTGATAATCCACGTCGAAAGTTGTGAAAAATGATCGCACGAAAATGTTCACGAGTTAATTCCATTTTTTGCCAAATTGATTTTTTCAAGTCACTGTAAACAACACAAATGATGGTCGTACGTCAAAACGTTCTGAGTACGTTTATGCTAAAATATGTCAAAGTTTCCAATGGAAATGTCAGATGGCGCCAGGCAATACTTATTGTTGCCTAGGCCAGAAATATATATATATATATGTACATTAGAGTGCCTCAAAAAAAAAAGGTGCAAATGTACCCCCTCAGAAATGAAGATTGATATGTTTTAAAGTGATTCCCAAAATATTTTGGTTCTAGCTATTTCCATTTGTGAGCTGGACCAGTTGCAAAACACCTCAAAAATAGGGTTTTTCGTCAGTAACATAACCGATATTATACTTATATTAAAATAAACGACCAAATATAATGGAAAAACGACAGCGCTTGTATTCTGCATTTAAAAATTTTTGAAATTTGTTTTTACGCACCGGATATTAAGATTTTTGTGCGATTTTTTTACGTTTTTTCATACGATTTTCATGAAATTTTAAAAATCTCGCATGTTTTCCATCGTAATTTCGATGTAAGGGTACCGTCGGAAAGGTTTTTTAAAATTCTATCCACTCCTGTATCTTATTAATCATTTCTGATAAGAAATATTGTACCAATGCTAATAACAAACAGATTGACTTAAATAAATACTTTGTTATGATATCGAAAAACATCAACACGAGTATAGCATTACAATTTCATTCAAAAGAGCTTAAACATTTTACACATAATTTCATAAATTATTCTCGTTTCCAAAAAAGGTGCTCCATTAGCCTCAAAAAGAAAACGTTAAAATGTTGTTTGTTCCACGCGAATTAATAAAAAAAAAATTGCCAAGGTGTTGCGATGTAAAACAACATTTATTGTTTTTGAGAGATAAAACCAATATTCGACCATTGGTGTTCTACAAATTTTATGAAGTTGTAACCAATGACATTCTACAGGTTTGGTAAAGAACGCAGCTTCCAGTAAAAATTAGGAATTTAATTCGTAAAAAGCTGGTAAAGCTTGTAGAAAGGTATCGCGATAACATAAAGAATCCATCGCATTATATAGAGAAGCAATGGAATGAACTATTTTGTGTAACCAGCTGCAGATGTCCTCTTAAGAACCAATATAAAACATGCGAGATATTTAAAATTTCATGAAAATCATATGGAAAAACGTAAAAAAAATCGCACAAAAATGTTAGTATCTGGAGTGTAAAAACAAATTTAAAATTTTTTAAAAAGCAAAATACAAGCGCTGCCGTTTTTCCACTAAATTTGGTCGTTTATTTTAATACATATAAGTATAATATCGGTTATGTTACTGACGAAAAACCCTGTTTTTGGAGGTGTTTTGCAACTGGTCCAGCTCACAAATGGAAATAGGTAGAACCAAAATATTTTGGGAATCACTCTAAAACATAACAATCTTCATTTCTGAGGGGGTACATTTGCAACTTTTTTTGGCTCCATACAAATCGAGGCTATCTAATGTACTTATATAACAAAATATCAACCGATTTGTGAAATTTTTACTGTGATGAATTCTTGTCGAAATAAAATACAAACTGCAAAGTTTCTACTAAGTTGGTTTAAAAATATGGTATCTATGGCACAAAATACGTATTTTAAAGGGTTCTCTATGCGGGAGTTATATGAAAACATTGACCAATATGGCCCGTTTGCATTTCCAAACAACCTGCAACTATAAGAAATATTTCTACCGAATTTGATCAACCTAGCTCTATTATTACGGACTGTAGCTAATTACAACAGACGGACGGACAGACAGACGCACATGACTATATCGTCTTAGAATTTTACGACGATTAATAATATATATATACTTTATGGGGTCTCAGATCAATATTAAGTGGTGTTACAAACGGAGTGACAAAATGAATATACTCCCCATCCTATGGTGGAGGGTATAAGAATAAATGAACACAACATTTCGCTCTCGAACAAAGTCCTAAGGCTATAAATAATTGTTTTATTAATTACCTTGGATATAGAAAATAATTTCTGATAAATAGATGACGTTTTGTACACTCACCTGAAAATAAAAAGAATAACAATTATTAAAAAAATTGAACATAATTATGTTTTTAAAAATACAATTAGAATTACAAAAAAGGTTTTATACCCTCCACCATAGAATGGGGGTATAAAACGATCCAATGGTGGATGGTATATTAATTTTGTCACTCCGTATGTAACAGCTCTAAATATTGATCTGAGACCCCATAAAGAATAGCGTGATCCATTTCGAGGTTCCCTATTTTTATACCCTCACTTTAGTGTGACGAGGGTATATATCATTTGCTACGGAAAAAAGTGTAACACGTCGAAGGAGTGACCTAAGACCCCAAGTATGTTCGGAGGAAATCCGTTTTGGGTCATTTTAAGTCGAATGAGCAATGTCCGTCCATCTGTCTGTCTGCTGGCTTGTGCGCACGATAACTCTCGAAAGGAGTAACCGATTGACCTCAATTTTTTTCTATCTCCGGCTAAGTTCGAAGATGGGCCATATTGGTCCACTCCTTCTAGTACCTCCCCCACAAAGGGTTAAAATGTTGTGAAATATTGATTCTTTAATAACTGCTATACTACTTATTCGAATCTTTTGAAATTCCACACATAGTATTAGCTTATTAACAGCTTATAACATTAATAACAGTGTATAAAAATACTTGAAATTTTGTACAGTATTATGCTTTTATATTGCCTACAGTCCAGGGAAAAATGGGTGTTGTTGCCACGCCCCTTTTGGTACCTCCCACACAAAGGTACCTTTTTGCACCAAAAGTTAACAGCTTATAGCATTAAAACCAGTGTATAAAAAACTTGAAATTTTGTACAGTGTAATGTATTTATAGTGTCTATAGCCCAGTGAATGATGGGCGTTATTGCCACGCCCCTTTTTGTACCTCCCACACAAAATGCCCAAATTATACCACAATTTAATGTCTCATAACGTTTATACCAGTGCACATAAGTGCTTATAAATCGGCACAGTGCAGTGCATTTAAAGTATCTAATGTTCAGCGAAAAAAAGGTGCATTTGATAAACCCCTTCTGGTACCTCCCACACAAATTGACAGAATAATTCGAGTAATATTCAATATTACATTACTCACAAAGTGAGGGTATAACTTAGTCGGTTTACCCGACTGAAACTTTCTTACTTGTTTTAAAGAAAAAAAAACGCAGAAAATTCAAATTGAGTGGGGAATGTTTATTATCATTTGAAAGAACATTCTTTGGCATTTATTTTTTGAAGATTATGTCTATCAAATGTTGGCCGCGGCTACGTCTCAGATGGTCCATCCGTTGAGTCCAATTTTCGATGACTCGTTTGAGCATTTCGACTGGTAACTGGCGAATGACAAGCCTGATGTTTTGCTCCAAGGCCTGAATCGAAGCGGGGTTGTCCGCATAACCTTTAGACTTTACATATCCCCACAGGAAAAAGTCTATCGGTGTGATATCACACGATCTTGGTGGCCAATCGACCGGCCGAAAACGTGAAATTATCTGCTCACCGAAGTGTTCTCTCAATAAATCCATTGATTGATGCGATGTGTGGGAAGTGGCGCCGTCTTGTTGAAACCAAGAGTCGCCGAGATCACGAGCTTCAATTTCAGGCATCAAATAGTCGGTTATCATGGCACGATAACGGTCGCCATTGACGGTTACGTTCTCACCGGCATCATTTTTGAAGAAATATGGACCGATGATTTCGGTACGTCAGATCGGAAATCGGTCAATGGCAAAAAGATAGCTCGTAACGAGAGCTAAAATATTGCTCATGGGTGTCAAGACCGTGGGTCGACTGAAAGTGTTTTTTTTTTGTGGATTTAAAAAAAAAATGGACTTAGAGCAATTGGCGAACGATTATTTTGATAATAAAACTGAGTAATTTGTAAACGTTGTTCAGGCGTAAGTCTTTCTATGATGAAATGCCAGACAATACTTAACAAAACTAACAGGACAGCATGACACGACTCACACGTGATCTGTCAAAAAAAGGTTATTGAAAAAATATCTCTACTTAGATCACCCTATATATATATTCTTAATCGTCTTAAAATTCTAAGACGATTTAGCCATGTCCGTCTGTCCGTCCGTCCGTCTGTCTGTTGTAATCACGCTACAATCTACAATACTTGAGCTAGGTTGCTGAAATTTGGCATGGATACTTTTATAGCTGCACGTAACTTGGGATTGCAAATGGACAATATCAGTCCAATTTTGGATATAGCCCCCATATATGGCATCTCCTTGATTTGACGTCTTAATGTCATAGAGACCACAAATGTCAACTGGTCGGGCTAAAAGTTGGTAACTGGGGTTTATTTACACCCGGTATCCTTTACACGAGCAACGGTAGTCATAGGTCCATGTTTTGATTTAGCCCCCATACAAAGGTCCCTCTAGATTTGACTTCTAAACGCCACAAAAACCTAAAATTTCAACGAATCGGGATGAAATTTTGTAATATGACTTTATTGTGCCCGAAACAATTCACATGTTATCCATTGTGGAGGGTACATAAGATTCGGCCAGGCCGAATTTAACGCTTTTACTTGTTATTTTTTGTATAGGACTTTTGCAATGAAGCTGTCAACTATTGCTGTCGATTTATTGTCGAAGTTTATTCTTTTCTTTTTAAACCTCAAATATAGGACATGTGTACATATTTAGGATGATATAATTTATACTTTATACATGTTTCTGTTTACGAATTTGTTTCATAGCATCCCTACAAATTTTTAATTTAAAACACTGACATTCACGTAAAAATCCTTTAAGTGGTTCCAGACCAGGAGTTTCTCAATCTTCAAATATACGGCAGCTGCCAAAGACAGCCTTAGCGTTAATTGAAAAAAGAGTTGCAAAATGAAATATTTACGCATCCTGACATATGCTGTACACTTGTGAAAATTTTGACATAATAGTTTACTTGATTTGAAATATTACAAATCAATGTCACATCTTTTGACATAAACCACAATAATGAATTTTGGAGCTTGACAGCTGATTGAAGGATTTCCAGGCAGGTTTAAAATAAATAGTGTAATAAAACAGATGTACTAATATGGCATTTCGTATAGAAAAATAATCTGCACAGATTGTTTGAATATTTTTTAAATAAAACATATGAGCATTTCCAAGGCATACATTTTTTCCTTTTGTACCGCTAAGCATCGATTTGCTTATAAAAACTCAACTTTATTTTGAATATAACGATGATAGTCCTATCCGCTTATTTCTAGCGGAATTACTCATATATTTGTCACTCCAAACTCTGACAGTTATCTGTCATTCAAAACTAACACTTCGAATGTATCTGATGCGTTAGAATTCGCACATATTTCATCAACAGTCCTCTGATAGACTTCAAAATATGCAAAATACACTTTGTTAAATAACTATACGCTTCATCACTTCCTACATAAATATATAACAAATTATTTAGTTAATCTTCAATGCTGTCTGTCATTCGGCTGTCAGCAGCTGTCATTTAAATTTTGCGAGAAAATTTCTCAGTAATTGGTAACAATTTAATATTTAATCATAATATTATGTTAAATGGCATTAAAGTTTTATTTAAATATTTTAAAGGTTGATTTTATATGTTATGGAGACGAGGCGAGTAATTAATCTCTATGGCAAAATGGTTCGTTTGCTCTTTCAAGTAAATGAAAAGATAATTTCTCTTTCATCTAGGTTCGCACAGACGGTGTTCGCTTGGACAGTTGACAGACTGTCTGTGATGTCCTTTACTATTTTTTGTGTATTAGTGGTGTGTGTGGGTGTTGTTGGATGATTTTTATGGTACTATATCATCATTTTAATATCACACAAAACTCAAGCTCAATGTAATATCAGTATTAAGAACAATAACAGTAATAATAACAATAATCATGACAACAGCATCAACAAGAAGAAAACAGCTTGAAAAACTTCAGTCTATGGTAGGGATGACGAAAGTAGATTTTTTGATGGGATTCGTGAATGGTTCAATACAGCAGATTCGATGACAAAGGTCCCTTCCTATGAGAACTGAGGTTATTTTCTAAGTAGAGATAATCACTAAGTCCTCTACTATGGTAGACACGACCGCAGACGTCTTCTACTATAGTAGAGTCATCCATTGACGTCGTATAAAGCCAACAGTTGAAGTCATTTACTATATTGGAGTCGACGACTAAGGTGGTCTACTATAGTAGATTCGACCACTGAAGTAGTCTTTTAATATAGTAGAGTAGACCACAGAAGTCGTTTAATATAGTAGAGTCGACCACAGAAGTCGTAGAGTCGACCACTGAGGTTGTTTACTTTAGAAGAGTCGACCACACTAGTTTTCTACTATAGTTAAGTCGGTCACTGAATTCTTTTAATATAGTAGAGTCAGTCACTGAAGCCGTTTTATATAGTAAAGTCGAACACTGAGGTCGTCTACTGTAGTAGGGTCGACCACTACTCTATTATAGCAGAGTCGACCACTGAGGTCGTCTACTATAGTAGAGTCGACCACTGAGGTCGTCTACTATAGTAGAGTCGACCACTGAGGTCGTCTACTATAGTAGAGTCGACCACTGAGGTCGTCTACTTTAATAGAGTCGACCACTGAGGTCGTATACTATAGTAGAGATGAGCACTTAGGTCTCAGTGGTTGACTCTACTATAGTAGAGACCTCAGTGGTCGACTCTTCTATAAAATACGAGCTCAGTTGTCGACTATACTATAGTAGAGTCGACCACTGAGGTCGTCTACTTTAATAGAGTCGACCACTGAGGTCGTATACTATAGTAGAGATGAGCACTTAGGTCGGGTAGTACAGTAGAGTCAACCACTGAGGTCGTCAACTATAGTATAGTCGACAACTGAGCTCGTATTTTATAGAAGAGTCGACCACTGAGGTCTCTACTATAGTAGAGTCGACCACTGAGGTCGTCTACTTTAATAGAGTCGACCACTGAGGTCGTATACTATAGTAGAGATGGCCACTTAGGTCGGGTAGTACAGTAGAGTCAACCACTGAGGTCGTCAACTATAGTATAGTCGACAACTGAGCTCGTATTTTATAGAAGAGTCGACCACTGAGGTCTCTACTATAGTAGAGTCAACCACTGAGGTCTTTTACTTTATTATATTCTACCACTAAGATCGTCTACTATATTAGAGTTGACCACAGAGGCAGTATGATATAGTAGGGTCGACTACAGAAGTCGTCTATTATAGTTAAGTCGACCACAGGAGTCGTCTACTATAGTAGAGTCGACCACAGAAGTTGTCTACAGTAGTTAAGTCGACCACAGAAGATTACTACTATAGTTAGATCGGTCACTGCAGTCGTTTAATATAGTAGTGTCGACCACTGAGTTCGTCTGCTATTGTAGAGTCGACCTCTGAGGTAGTCTTCTATTGTAAAGTCGACCACTGAGGTCGTCTTCTATAGGAAAACCGACTTATAATGTAGTTTGCTATTAGAGAGTAAAGCACTTAGGTCCTTTTTGTAGTAGAGTCGGCCACTGAGGTCGTCTACAATAGTAGAGTCGACCACAGAGGTCGTCCTCAATGGTAGAGTCGACCACAGAGGTCGTCCTGAATGGTAGGTCGTCGTCTGTGGTAGAGTCAACCACTGAGGTCGTCGTCTGTGGTAGAGCCGATCACTGTGGACGTCCTCTATGGTAGAATTGATCACTGAGGTTGCTTAAAATAGTGTCGATTACTTAGATCGCCCTTTAAAGTAGTGTATATTACTGAGGTCTCCCTCAAGAGTAGAGCCGATTGCTGAAGTCGCCCTTAGAGAAGAGTCGATTACTGAGGTCGCCCTCTAAAATGTTATCAAAACTGCAATCCCTAACATGAGGCAACTACTATAAACGAGTAAAAAAATGAATAAATATTGTCTATATACTTAATATAAGATATGACAACAACACCAACAACAACAAAAGCAATCATAATATTTTCACGAAAGCGGATAAAGGCGATGGGCGACAAACCAACGCAAGGACGTCGTCGTCGTCGTCGTCGTCAGCATCATCATCAGCCTCCGATAGAGGCTCAGACTCTGTAATAATATCGTCCACATCAGACATCAGCCAACCATTAAACACAAATGTCAATATGACCATAATCAACAACCGTCACAATTGCGAAAAAAGTCGAAGCTTGTCTGAAAAAATTATATTGACAGACTTGGTTCAATAACTGGAGTCCTCGCCGCTGTCGTCCCCGTAATTGTTGTCCATGTCATTATTTATATCGCTTTACAAGGAGTTGCAAAAATTTCCACAATGTTACTTGCAATTATCCGCATTCAACATTGAGCCAAGTTGTCATTTACTACATGTGGCTACAAGTCGTACAATGCTGCTCACTCATCCACCTGTCTCTGCAGCATTTATGTTAGCCATTTTAACATTTAAATACGTTCGTTCATTTGGCGAAGGTAGACGAGAGGGCGAAAGGCTACAAAATGCAATCGATAGCCACAGAGAAAATTGTGCATTGTTTTTAATATGTTCTGTAACAAGTCCACAAAAGTCAATTATTTAAATGGAAAATAATATTTTGAATCAAATTGGCGAACAAGAAGTGATGTGACAGGGCAAATGAAGATAGTTTTACCAATTAAAATATGGCAATTTGATAAAGAAGGGTAATTTTTATGGAATATTAAAGGATACAGCAACGATGACAGAAGCTCATTGCCTATTTGCTAGGAAATTAATGACACTTTCGAAGAATTAGTCGAAAATGGCAGAAGGACCGTGATCAGTGGCAAAAAGTTCAGCTCTTAGTAAGGTAGTCCAAAGTCCAGCATAGAAATAGCTGTACAGAAATAAAGATAATTTATTTTCCGAAAGCCGCTCAACTCATCGGATTCTGCAGGTATTTTCCTGGTAAAATGCATCACCTGCCTGAATATGGACTTGCCGATGTGCCATAACTTTGTGGAAGTAATGGAAAATGAGTGACGCATATTTATTTTAATCCAAAACTCTTAATTAATTATTTTCTTACGTATTTAGGACATTTAGAGTTCTTTCCTCATTTTAAATATATGTGGATTAATCATGAATAACCTACTAGAAAGAATCATTTTAAGCTTCTATTGTAATCAAAATCTCTTGAAAACAGCTCTTAATGTCTCCACACATCCTAGGTTAACTTGAATGCCTTGGCAGAACTTTTGTCAAATGTAGTCAAGAAAATTGAGTGCAGATCTTTGATAAACCCATTTGGCTATGGTCCCGCAGTGCTGTTTAAGTAGTCACATTTAACGAATGTTATGTTTAATTAATACATATAGCATGAAAGATGACGAACGCCAAAAGGATATGAATTACATTCAAGAATTATGAAAGGAAATGACTATTGCGGGTAATATTTTTGATTGGTATTCTGCTGTGTATGTAAGCTCAATTTTCGGGCCTTAATTTGGCCTTTAGTTTTTCTAATTTAGGGATAAGGCAAGGGGGTACTTTTGGAATTTCTTATTTTTTCCTTTGGTATTCTGGGTTGACATTCCCTATGGCAATGTTGTCAATTACATGTGAATCAATTAAGATATTTTGTGGAGCTCCGAGAATGAATGACGGAATGAAAAGAAAATAAATTCTGTTCGAATGAAGGATGAAATAAATATGTATGATTGAAGCCACGTTTAGACTGAACACAAAAGGACTTTGAGAGCATACACATGTACATGTTTATAGTACATGTACGTGTCACATGTTGGATGAACAATAATCGCGACAAGGCAAGTACATCCATACACTGTGGCAAGAGACTCGCACAGAGTGCTGATGAAATACATATAGGCAAACACTTAAGGAGATGTAGTGACATATGTTTAATGTTGACTTACACATTCATTAAGACTCTACACGTAGATGAACAGTGGGCGGAATGACGAATGCTGGACGATTTTGAATCCTAGAACAGTAACGGTAGGCATTGAATATAGGCAACTATATACTCAATGACCATTGACAAAGAGACAATGACAATTGGCAAAGTGTCAATGGAGATTGACAGTGTGTCAATGATCATTTACAATGTGTCAATGATCATTTACAAAGTGTCAATGACCATTGACAAAGGGCCAATGACCATTAAAAAAGAATCAATGACCATTGGAAAAGGGTAAATTACAATTGACAAAGTCAATGATATTGACAAAGGGTCAATGACCATTGACATTGGGTCAATGACCATTGACAAAGGGACAATGACCATCGACAATGGGTCAATGACCAGTGACAATAGGTCAATGTCCATTGACAATGGGTCAATTACCATTGACAATGGGTCAATTACCATTAAAAAAGAGTCAATGAGCATTGACAACGAGTCAATGACCATTGGAAAAGGTCAATTACATTGAGAAAAAAATGTCAATGACCATTGAAAAAAGGTCAATGACCATTGACAAATTGTCAATGACCCATTGGAAATGGGTTAACGACCATTGACAATGGGTCAACGACAATTGAAAATGGGTCAACGACCATTGAAAATGGGTCAACGACCACTGACAGAGGGCCAATTACTATTGACAATGGGTCAATATCAATTGACAAATGGTCAATGACTATTGACAATGAGTCAATTACCATTGACAAAGGGTCAATAACTATTGAGAAATGGTCAATGATCATTAACAAAGGGTCAATGACCATTGACAAATGGGTCAATGACCATTGACAAATGGGTCAATGACCATTGACAAATGGGTCAATGACCATTGACAAATGGGTCAATGACCATTGACAAAGGGTAAATGGTAAAGGTAAAGGGTAAAGGTAAAGGGTAAATGACCATTGACTATGGATCAGTTACCATTAACAATGGATCAATGACCATTGACAAAGGGTCAATGACCTTTAACAAAGTCTCAATGACCATTGACAAACATTGTTAGTGGTCATTGACCACTAACAATGGTTGTTGTCCCTTTGTTATTGATTCTTTGTCAATAGTCATTATTGACCATTGACAAAAAGAGTCAATGACAATTGACAATGTGTCAATTACCATTGACAATGGGTCAATTACCATTGACAATGGGTCAATTACCATTGACAATGGGTCAATGACAATTGACAATGGGTCAATTACCATTGACAATGGGTAAAAAATCATTGACAATGGGTCAATTACCATTGACAATGGGTCAATGATCATTGAACAAGAGTCAATAATCATTGACAAAGGGTCAATGACCCTTGACAATGGGTCAATGACCATTGACAATGGGTCAATGACCATTGAAAAAGGGTCAATGACCATTGAAAAAGGGTCAATGACCATTGACAATGGGTCAGTGACCAATGGTCAATTACCATTGACAATGGGTCAATTACCATTGACAATGGGTCAATGACCATTGAAAAAGGGTCAATGACCATTGATAAAGGGTCAATGACCATTGCCAAAGGGTCAATGACCATTGCCAAAGGGTCAATGACCATTGCCAATGGGTCAATGACCATTGCCAATGGGTCAATGACCATTGCCAATGGGTCAATGACCATTGACAATGGGTCAATGACCAATGGTCAATGACCATTGACAAATGGTTAAAAGATGGTCGATGACCATTGACAATAGGTCAATGCATTGCAAATGATCAGTGGCCACTAACAAAGGGTAAATTCCCATTGACAATGGGCAATGAACATTGACAAAGGTTCGATGACCACTGACAAGGGGTCATTTAGCAATTGACAATGGGTCATTGGCCATTGGCAATGGGTGAATCAGCATTGACAATGTCCATTGACATAGGGTCAATGGCCATTGACAAAGGGTCGATGACCATTGATAAAGGGTCAATGACCATTGACAATGGTTCAATGACCATTGACAAAGGGTCAATGACCATTGACAATGGGTCAATGACCATTGACAATGGTTTATGGTCAATAAACATTGACAAAGGTTCGATGACCACTGACAAAGGGTCATGAATTTACCCTTTGTTAGTGCTCACTAATCATTTGCAATGCATTGACCCATTGTCAATGTTCATCGACCATCTTCTAACTATTTGTCAGTGGTCATTGACCCTTTGTCAATGGTCATTGACCCTATGTCAATGGTCATTGACCCTTGACCCTATGTCAATGGTCATTGACCCATTATCAATGGTCATTCACCATTTGTCAATGGTCATTGACCCATTGTCAATGGCCATTGACCCATTGTCAGTGGTCATTTACACATTGTCAATGCCCATTGGCAATTAAATTGTAAAACCGTCAATGAAAGTGGAAAAACAATGATTTAATGACCATGATCAATAAGCCACTTACCAGTGACAATATCAATATCAATGAAAGTAGGTCCATGTCCATTAGCAATGAGTCAAAGACCACTGAGAATGGTTTAAAGACCACTGAGAATGGTTCAAAGACCACGGTTTTATGGTTGGTTTACGACCACGACAATGAGTTAATGGCCTTTGAAAATAGGTCAATGGGTGAATATCCATTGACAATTGGCCAATATCCTTTGACACTGGGTCAATGACCACTGAGAACGATTTAATCACTATGGACAATGAGTTATGATCATTGATAATGTTTCAATGAAAATTAACAAATGGTAAATCAGTAACGCCCATTGACAGTAAGTTAGCGAAAAAGTGTCAATTTCGGTGTAGCCAGCAATCCTTCAATCTACACGTCCAGCTATACTGTCGCCATTATATCTGAGAGCTTACAGGCCATTGTCTCTCCATTGATCATTGCTTCGGCTGCTCAGGCAGCCTATCCACTGCTTTCCTGTCCGATTACCCAACTATACGACACCCCGAAGATACTTGACGTCAGTCATGGGCCTTAAACTGAAACCATTCACACTAACCAATGAAGCTCTGGCTAATGATAGTCTGCCCTTGAATAGCGTCAAATCCGGCTGCTCCATCGCTGCACTAACACCTGCTCTCTTGCCTCACTGAAGTTAATCCCACTAATAGACTTGCCAGTTCAACTTCAAGCTAAAATTACCTTTGATCATGAGGAGTAGATCGTCAGTATGATAGTATATCCTATAATCTGCCTGTAGCTGCCAAAGAAGAATGTCCACAATGAAGATCCAAGTAAATGGAAAACAAATTGTTCTACGTATTTACTTAGCTATGTCACCTTCGCAAAAAGTCCTTTCATTCCACTGTATCTCTCCAACACCACGTCATACATATATTACGGTACAATACAACCAAAACCCATTTAATGATATATACACGGTCAAAGACAAATCTTTGAAAAATCAAAAAAAAAAAAACAAAGACGAAGAAAGCAAAATAATTCCATTAGTTAAATAAATAAATAAAAGTAATTGACTAGCGACTTCGTGGAAAACTACACATCGAGAAGCTCTTATAGGCCATATCCACTCACATACGGTTCATTCGTTCGTTCGCTCGCCGTACATGAAACGACGATGAGGACACGCTCACTAAATAAATATTGGAAGGTTTATGGGCACAAAGATATGAGGGGCTTTGGTGTCTAAGGAGAAATGATATCAAAATGTGATACAAACACGCAGAAGGTATGGTTGGACAAGGACATGTGAGAAGGTGTGGGAGGAAGAATATAGGTGAAATGCAAAGGACATCACACGACGCTGAACACGTCAATAAGGTGGTGTAAGGCCCACATAAAAGAGAACAAAAAAACACAACAGAAAAAGAAATGTCAGGTACAGAGATTTAAGCTGGTTGTATGGGTATTTCCGTGGAAGCATCAGTACTCCTTAGAATGGGATGGGGAAACTGGGAGTTCAGGTTTCCGGACAATCTCGAAAGAGATCCAACGCCGCTCTAGATTAATAAAATATAAGGAAGATATCTTAAAGCAATTCCTTGGAACCTATTTTCCTTAGATATATTTTAAAAAAGAATAATCGGATGCAGGTCAATATCCTGATATGGACCGATGATCAGTACTTATGATCATCGACATCGGCGAATGAGAAGCGGAGATATTTCCAATCGGTTGTGCTATTACTGCAACTAATAGGAGAGATTCATATGACTCGGTACCAAACATACCACAATTTAATCAATATCAATGGGAAAAATATCAGTAGATCTACTGGTTAAGGAAGACGAACCCGACATTATGACAGTCATTATTGTCAGCGATCACTGACAACTGTCTAACTTTGGAAGATTTTCGGCATTAAATCCTGCAAAAGAACCAAAGCTACAGTTTAAGTGTAGGATGAAGCTTTTACGATTCTAAACTAGGTAAAATCTGCACTGCTATCGACAGAAATACATCTTTCGAATTTAGATGAGGTGGTAAAAACTAGGTGAAAACGGCACAGCTACAGACAGATAGATACCCTTTCAGGCAATAGAGAGATGATTGGTTTTCAGAGGATAATTCAGTTAGCTTATTTCTTATATCGAGGCTATGGAGCTGGTAAATGAACACACTGAACACTCAGATCATAGAGAGACTGATGGTCTCGCAACAACATGAGCTGACTGCGAAGGGGCACTGATCGTGGGAACGGAACTGCAGCGCCGGATCATGGGACGGATACGCTTTGAGGGCAACAACTGTTACAGATCTACTGGTTTGGATAGCGATCCTGCCATTGTGGTAGTCATTATTAACAGTGATCCTTGACTACTGCATAATTGTGAAGCTTTTGCGATATCGAATGTACCAAAACAACCAAAGCTACAGACCACAAATGCAGGAAATATTTAATCATACCTAAACTAAATAGAATCTACACAGCTATCGACAGACAAATACCTTTTGGAAGATTAGAGAACTACTCGATATGACTACGAATGGCTCCAATCCAGGTAAGGGTATTGAAGGGAACAAAAAAAAAACTTGCCTACACTGAGGAAAATCTACACAGCTGTCGGAAAATAAACCCCTTTTCCCCATCTTTCGGCTTCTGCTGAGTTCTGGAGTTACAAGGGCAATTCGGGCTGATTCTTCGGTCACATAGGCAAATCGAATGTACATTGGCTCTATATCGGAAGAATAACTTAATGAACGCATTGATCATTGTCACTGAGGGTTTGAGAACTATATTTAATTAAATGCGGGCGGCAGTGATCGTGGTAAGGGGAACATAAAACCGGATCTTGGGTCTGATACGTAATAAAGGCCTACACCTAATGTTGAGATAGTAGTTTGTGTGGCGAACCTGGCATTGTGATAGTCACCTGTAGCAGAACGCTTTTAAATTCCTGAACTAAGTAAAATCTGCACAGTTATAGCCAGAAATCTACTTTTCTACAACTTCCGCTTTAGATAAGGTTCTGAAGTATTCCCTGCTGTTAGGGAGTAGGAAGATGAATCAGAGAAAAATTATGTTAGTTATATTGATGCTATCGGATATTGGGTCGCAGAGGAATTGAGGGATACATCGAATGTATATCACAGCTTTCGACAGACAGGATCAGAGAAGTACACGACATGACTACGAATGTCACTAATCATGGTAAGGGTACAGAAGAGCCAGATGTTGGGACGTGTACCTTAAAGCGTACCCGTCCCAAGATCCGTTTACATCTAGAACTACTGGTTTGTATGGGAAAACCAACAATAGAATCGAAACTTTCATACATTAAGGAAAATCTGCCCAGCTGTCGGAAAATACCTAACTTTTCCCCATCTATTGGCTTCTGTTGAGTTCTGGAGTATTTCTTGTAGTTATAGGGGCAATTAGGGCTGATTCTTCGGTCACATAGGCATTGGAAGGGCAAATCGAATCTAAATCGGCTGTATTTTGCTAGGATAATTACTGAACACATTGATCATTGTCGACTGAGGGTTTTAGATTAAATGCCACAGTGGCAGTGACAAGGTGACCATAAAGCCGGATCTTGAGTCTGACACGTATTATTGACAACACATTATGTAATGATATATTGGTTTTGGATGGCGAACCATACATTGTGATAGCCACCTATAGCAGAACGCTTTTACAATTCCTGAACTAAGTAAAATATGCACAGTTACCGTCAGAAATCTACTTTTCTACATCTTTCGCTTTAGATAAGGTTCTGAAGTATTCCCTCCTGTCAGAGAGTAGGGAGATGAGTCAGAGTATAACTTTGTTATTTATATCGATGATATAGGATCTTGAATCGCAGCGGCACTGAGGGGTAAATCGAAGGTACACAATGAACACTCAGATCATTGTCCACTGATAATTGGAAAACTCCTCTGATAGTTTGAGAACTCCACTGATACTTTAGAATTTGTGGATGACACTGATCGAGGTGATGGGATTTCAAGGGTCGGATATACATTGAGAGCAACATCTAATGCAAATCAATTATCGGACCAATGTTCCTTCGATCGGCTTTGGGTAATTTTCCAGAACAGTCTCTGTCATTGGAGTAAGGGTCGAAGGCTACTTGTTGGGAACTTAATGGGCGTGCCCAACAAAACGCTACTTGTCATTATCTATCCTAAGTGTTCGGTCTGTTCAGCCTGTGCTGTCAGTCCAGTCAGTGCTGTGATAAAGATATATATTAGCAGAGCCTTGCAAGAAGTGGAAACTGAATATTCCCTAAGGATCGTTAAAATGAATTTTATGATTCATATTCCAAACGATGAAGAATATTATTGAGAACCAAGCGAAGCCTTATTCGTATGTTCTAACCTGAGCTTTCGGTGCATTCAGTGCTTGAACCCATAAGCCAGAGCATTGGGAAGAGTTTTCCTTTGGTAAGATTGTAAAACAGTTTCTGTCGCCCAGGCAATACACTATTGGATATTGAGGAAAAGATATGGAGAAACTTCAGCGCAGACCTAATTCGTATTCTAAAATAGGTACAACTAACGAACGGAGAGCATGTGAACAATTTACTTCTATAGGCTTCTGTCGCTCTGGGGAGAGCCGATTGAGAAATGGAGGATGGCTTTTAGAGCTAGAGTGATTTCCCAAGGATAACCTAGAGATATTTTATTCATAAGACTTTAAAGAGCTTCTGAAAAAGTTTCCATTGTTCGTGGAAACTAGTTTACGTTATCCTAATAGAAACGCTACTTTTCGCGTTCTAGTCTGAGCTGTTGGTCTGTGAGTTTAGTCAATATTTCTTTCAGACTTAGATGATATATCTTACGTTTCCTATTTAACTACTGAAGGGAGAAGGGAGAGACATGCCAGCACGTTCTTGAAGGATTTGGAAATTGAACTTGGAACATTTCTCCTATACCTTGAGGATAATGAGCATCGAAGAGCATCGAAAAAGTTTCCGTTGTCCAGGCTGGAGACGATTGATGGTCGAAGAATCGGTGTTAAGAAACTGATTTGTTTCCCAAAGTAAAACTCTATTCTTCACGCCCCAATTTCATCTATCGTCTTTGAATTCAGTATATTGAACTAGAAGTCACCATAGCCCTGACATAATTGGAGATTGAAGTAGGGATATTGCACTTAGACTATGAAGATATCTCTCCAGATTCATATTGTAAACCGATCTTCGCCTTAGGCTTTTGGCAAGCTTCTGGAAAAGTTTCTGTTTTGTTCTGGCGAAAGACGATTAGGAACCGAAGGATAATTGTTAGGAACTGAACTGATTTTCCGAGAGACACGCCTCGCTTCACTTTTTTTCTCGGCATATTTTCCTCCGACTTGGCAGATATCTGATAGATCTGATGATTCCTATTCTAATACACTTTAAACTAATGAAGGGAACTAATGATACCTATTCTAATACACTTTAAACTAATGACATTGAAAGAATTTCCCGTCGTTTTGCTTTGTGTAAGCTTCTGTACGAGTTTCTGTCATCCAGACTTGAAACGATGGAAGGTCGAATGATAGTTGTTAAGAACTGAATTGGTTTCCCCAAGAGAAACTTCACTTTTCCTGAGCTAACCTAAGTTTTCGTTCTACGCATTCAGAGCTATAACAAAGAGACACGCCAGTACGATCTTGAACGATTTGGAAATTGCACTAGACATATTTCCCCTTAACTTTGAGGATATCACTCCATATTCATATTCTAAAACAGGCACAACCAATGAGGGAAGAGCATTGGAAAAGGTTGCCATCGGTAGGATTTTGATACGTTTTAAGGAAAATTGCTGCTGTCCACACGGGGCAAAATCGCCTTTTTTGATATGTTTGAATCGAAAGAAAATATATTTGGAACACAATTTTTTAAATATTATATATTTCTTAGCAAATAAATTTTATTTGAAAATCAATAAAATATATTTGGAACGCATATATTAATATATTACAACAAATTATATTTGCAAACTAAATTTCTCAAATAAAATATGTGTTTAAATACAAATTAAATTATTATTTAGGAATTTTTCCAAATATATTTTATTTAAAAAATATTTCCAAAACTTTTGCTGAGTTTTTCATATTTCAGTTTCAATTTTTCTTGGGTTTCGAATTGTACCTCCCAGTTATGATACCATATGCAGCATTACTTTCTGTTTTAAATCAATCATTTAAAATTTCTGAGTATTCCAAGCCATCATCAGTCGTCAATCCTCTAAGTACTTTATATTGATCCAAGATTATATGATTTCAATTATTATTTTTTACGAACATTAAAAATTTCTAAAAATTTAACTTTGAATTACTGAAAAATTTGAGACAGTTTATGTATTTTATGAATACTTAAATGCAAATAAATATTTGTTTCGGAAATAATGGTCCCAAATAAAAACATATTGGAATGTAAACAAATATTTGTTTAGAACAACCTCTTCCCAAATACACAATTTTTGTGTGTACCAAATATTACATGCTTAGAGTCTACCCCAAACATATATATGTTTCAAGCCGAATATGTTTGGGACAATATACTACAGAAGCGATTTTTTTTCAGCGTGCATGCGAGAGACATTTGTTGATCGAAGAATAGTTGTTGAAAACCCGATTGGTTTCCCAAAGTGACACGTCATTCTTCACTACCTAATATCATCTATCGATCTTTGAATTGAGTACATTGAACTAAAAGTCAACACAGCCCTGCGATTATTGGTGATTGATTCGGGATATTTCATTTAGATTTGGAAGATATCTCTCCATAGATCACCCAACCGATCAGAGTGATTATCCGACCGACTTTCTGCTTTAGGCTTTTGGTAAGCTTCTGGAACAGTTTCTGTTTCGTTCTGCCGGGAGATGATTACGGATCAAATGATAGTTGTTGGGAACTGATTTGGTCTTCCAAGAGAAACGTCTCTCTTCATTCTCTATTTGCTCGGGATATTTCCCTCAGACTTTGAAGACATCTGCCATGATTCCTATCATAAAACATATCTAAGGAAGAGTGATCATCCGACCGACTTTCCGCAATTGGCTTTTGGAGGACAAATCTGTTTCTGTTAAAAAGCCGATCACATCAGGTTGGGCGCCACTTTTTTCCATTGCTTTGTATGCAACTTGTAAATAATGCTATAGTGTTCCAGGTAATTTAGCCGTAAGAGATAAAATATATGGAGGACTTGTGAAGAACTAAATCTTCTCCGGATGTCTAATTATGTAAAATGATATTACACTGTTGTGGGCGCCAGATTATTGGGTATAATTCATTCTATAAGTGGCGTGGGTATGTAGGCATTACCTAAACAATGCATCAATGATCTCTGAAGATCCGCATTTTAGCGAGAGTGTTGATTAAACGATACTACTCTGCGTTGGGCGCCAGATTATCAACCATAGCTGACAAATCCATATATTTTATTTTTATGCACGGAAACCACCATATCCCATATATTGTAATAATAAACACTAAGTCTCCCTAAGACTCAACCAATATACACTCACACATGGACGTATGTCCTTATGCAATACGTTTAAGATGTTATGGTGTCACATTGGAGGACGAGTGCGGCTGAGAATTGAATGGGGGAGGAGTGTGGGCGAGATTGGGAGCGGACAATATTTACATTAAAATATATGACACTACACGTGACACAGCACACCTTTTGTGCTAAGGCTCAGCAGTCAGTGCAGAGACGAGACGTTGAGACCTGAAATCGTGACCCGTTAAGAAGCAAAGACATATTTCATCCTAAGACATATGCACACACACGCATAAGACATACTAGAATTCTTCTTCTGCGAAGAAGAAAGCCCCCAAAACTGTATGGATATGTGTGTGTTGGAGTGTGGGTGTGTGCGATGTAAGTGTATGTCTTCTATTTCTCGTATGCGTTTGTTGAACATGTTTTTGTGCCGTTGTCATCTCAGAGATTTTACATGGTTAATATTACATGAGCTCCCGGCCATCAAAAGGTACAAATAATGTTTATGTTAAAAAGATCATTGCACGTATATTGACCCATTTTAGTGGTGGCGCGCGCGTCCTGCCATGACAGAATCGTCCTTCTTCTTGTCAACATTGTTGTGTTGTGTGTCCATGAGGGATTTTTCTGTGGGGAAGGTAGGGGAAGGCAAATAAGTGTTGGGGTATGGGAAGAAGTGTCACTTAAATGTTTATAAACTTTACTTAAGTTTATGGCTCACACTCTTAATGAGATGTTTTGGGTGGTTGGAGTGGCGGACAGCACTGCAGCTCCCTCTCTATCATCCCTTTTCCCCCACTTCCCATCAACTAATCAAACACAAAAACCATATAAAAATCATAGCTTATCAAAACAAAGCACAACGCACTAAGAGACATCTTCTTAAGTGTACCATATGTATATGCATCATCATGGCGGCATAGTGGAGGTTAATGGAATCTCGGTCTGCCTGACATGTTTGCTGTCAGTGTCCATGAATAGATATGTATAGGCGGGAGATATTTGAAGGTTTAATTAAATTAGAAAGATTTGTCCTATTATCTTATGGACTACATGAGGCTTTTACATCATTTTGGGCCGTGGGGTCTTTTGCATAATGAAAAATATATTAGAATAAAGATAATTGAAGAAGGGGGGAGGGGAGACGGGTGCAAAACAGAAATCATACCAAAGATATGACGGAGATCTTCTTTGAGTCTCAGCGATTTGATGTCCTGCTACATCAGAGTAGACCTCTGAAGAGGTCTTGGTACATACTAGTTGTTTTGGTACATACAGTCGATCTCTGAGTACATTTTACTCTATACTACATTCGACTACCCAATCATCTTCTATACAATGATAGATCTCTGAGTAGAAATTCTCAAGAGCCAAGCTTTGAGTAGGTTTTTCGCTAATACTAGATTCCATCTCTGAGAATGTCTTCACGATTCTAGAGCTATTTTGAGTCTTGATCCATACAAGAGTCGACTTCTGAAGAGGTTTTCCCACGATTCTAGAGCTATTTGGAGTCTTGATCCATACAAGAGGCCTTCCAATATATGTGTTTTATAGTCCATCTCTGAGGACATCTTCCTCTTACTGTAGTATATCACTCATATCAGAGTCGAGCTCTCAGTATGTATGTGACTAGAGTCGACATTTAAGGATATCTTCCTCTAATCTAGAGTCGACCTGTGAGGATGTATTCCCCGATGATTAAGATAACCTCTGAGGATTTTGCTCTATAACAGAGTTTTGTTCCATGATCTAGAATGCCTTCCTCTACACCCGGGCGACATCTATGGATTACTGCCTCCAAACTAGTGTCGAAATAGGATCAGATTTATCCACACTATAGTCGACCTCTGAATATGTCTTCCTCAACGCCATAGCAGATGTCTATACTAGAGTAGATCTCTGAGTATATCTCTGATGAGGTGGTTCTCTATACTAGACTATATATCAGATATCTGAGGAGGTTGTTCTTTATGCTAGAGCAAATATCTGAGGAGTTCGTTCTCTATCCTAGAATAGAAGTCTGAGGAGGTCGTTCTTTATGCTAGAGCAAATATCTGAGGAGTTCGTTCTCTTCCCTAGAATTGAAGTCTGAGGAGGTCTTCTTCTATCCTACAATATATATAAATGAGGAGGTCTTCTTCTATCCTAGAGCCGCTCTCGCAAATTGCCTCATTTATTGCAACAACCTTTACTTACGAAGATTTTTCTGAATTCAAGAGGCCATCTCTAAATAAGTTTTCCTCTACAAGCAATATATTCGACCACGGAATAGAGTTTCCTCTGTGAACAGATTAGAGCCGACTTCCGTGAAAATCTTCATATATATACGAGAGTTGACCTCTATAGAGGGTTTTCTCTATTATGGCTAATCTCCACTTGTGGGAGATATTCTTCAATATTATAGTAGTCGTCGACTACCGTCTTTCTGTACAGCAGAGTCGATCTCAGAGAGGGGTACATCTCTGTAGAGTCCACCTGTTGGGATTTCAACCTCATAGTCGCCCTGGAAGGAGGACACTCTCATAGTCTCTAACTACAGTGAAGCTTTGATCAAGTTTTCCTTCACACTTGAGACGATCTCTAAATAGGTATTCCTATATACTAGAGGTGACCTCTGAGTATGTCATTATATACACTAGAGCCAGATTATGAGAAAATGTTACTCAACGATATTGTCTGTAACTGAGGAGGTCCTTCCCTTATGATGTCCTTTCCTTATGCTGCAGTCAACAAAATATAATCGACAGAGTCAACTCTTTACCTAAAATCGACATCTGAGTTAGTTCTGGTCTTTTACAAGAGTTGACCCCCTGAGAAGGTACTGATCTATGTAAACGTCGGCGGTAGAAAAGGTCCTCCTCTATACCAAAATCGACCTCTCAAGATTGCTTTATCTATACAAAAGTCCAGTGTGAGGAGGTCTTTCTCTACGCTGGAGACGACCTTTTGTTAGGTCCTGCTCTTATCCTGGAGTTGACTTCTGAGTCGGTAGTGCCCTGTACTAGATCCTATAGTCGATCTGTATGTAGGTTCTGCTCTTTACCTGAAGACATCTAAGCTGGCTCTGCACTAAATTAGAGTCGACTTCAGAGTAGATTCTGCTCTATAAAAATGTCATCCTAGTAATAGGTCTTCCTCTATACTAAAGCCAGAATCTAAGAAGGTTTTTCTCTAATTAGAGTCGAGTAAGTACTTCGTTCTCGAAGATTAAAGAAGTCTTCCTCTATACAAGAGTCGACTTTGCTAGAGTTGACCTCTGGATGTACCTCTTTCTGCTGAAGACTCGAACTCCACTACATGAGAAGAATGTCTCCCTCAATACGAAAGAGAATGTCTCCCTCAATACGAAAGTTAACCTCTACGGATGAATCCCCTATACAAAAGATCTATACTAGAAAAGTCCCATGGGTAGATCTATTTATATACTAGATACAACTGAATAAGCCTAGTGATTTATGAGTCGATTACAGTGAAATTCTTCCTCCTACTAAAGTCGACCTAAGAACAATTTTTTATCGACAAGACAAAATGTGACTGAGAAAAGGAATTTTCGTCGCAATAAACTTGATCTCTGAGAAAATTATTATTTCGACCTCTGAGGTCTTTTTTTATACTAGAGTCGACTTCTGACTTATTTCTGTACATTAGAGTCGACCTCTGAAGTCATCCTCTATACTTGAGTTGACCTCTGGTATTCGCCTGTTGTAGAATCGACCTCAGAGATCTTCCTTTATACTACAGTCCAACTCTGAGTATTTATTCTATACTGAAGACGACCTCTGAGCTCTTCCTCTATACTAGAGTAGCTTTCTGATGTCTTCATCTGTACTCGAGTCGGCAGTTAGTGTAGACCTGTGAGATCTTCATCGTGTTATTCCTCTATACTAGAGTCGGCCTCAGAGGTCTTGATCTATAATAGAGTATACCTCAGAGGTCTTCCTCTATACTTGAGTCGACCTCTGAGGTCTTTCTCTATACCATAGTCGACCTGTGAGGTCTTCCTCTATACTAGAGTCGACCTGTGAGGTCTTCCTCTATACTAGAGTCGATCTCTGAGGTCTTCCTCTATACTAGAGTCGACCTCTGAGGTCTTCCTCTATACTAGAGTCGACCTCTGAGGCCTTCCTCTATACTAGAGTCGACCCCTGAGGTCTTCCTCTATACTAGAGTCGACCCCTGAGGTCTTCCTCTATGCTAGAGTCGACCCCTGAGGTCTTCCTCTATACTAGAGTCGACCTCTTAATATGGTTTCCCCTACTATAAAGATGATTTCTCAGTCAACCTCTAGGAGATGATTTCTTCCTCGAATATGGAGAGGAAGACCTACTGAGACGTCCCCTGAGCAGGCGTTTCCCTATATTATAGGCTTACTGTCAGTAAGTCTTCCATTATACCAAAATCGACTTCTGAGAAGGGCTTCGTCTACACTAGAATCGACCTCTGAGAATGCCTGCATTTTACTAAAGTCGACATGAGAAGATTTTTTAGTCGACATCTGAGGTCGTCTTGAGTCGGCCTATGAGGAGGTATTTCACCATACTCTAGTTAAACTCTATTTAGATCATCCATATTAGAAGATCTTACATAGCCTTAAGGCTATGTTAAGTAGGTCTTCCTCTATGCTGAAAACGACTTTCAAAGAGGTCTTCCTTTATGCTAGATTTGCCCTCTAAGATACCTTCTTATATTGACGAATAGTCCTCTGTGGGACTCTTCCTCCTTCTAGTTATAGTCTTCCTCTTTTCTCAGCCAACCTCTAGGAGATGATTTCATCCTCGAAGATGGAGAGGAAGGCCTACTGAGACGTCCCCTGAGCAGATGTTTCCCTATATTATAGGTTTACTGTCAGTAAGTCTTCCATTATACAAAAATCCACTTCTTCGTCTACACTAGAATCCACCTCAGAGAATGCCTGCAAGTCGACATGAGAAGATTTTTTAGTCGACATCTGAGGTCGTCTTGAGTCGGCCTATGATCAGGTATTTCACCATACTCTAGCCAAACTCTGATTAGATCTTCCATATTAGAAGATCTTAAATAGCCTTAAGGTTATGTTAAGTATGTCTTCTTCTATGCTGAAAACGACTTTCAAAGAGGTCTTCCTTTATGCTAGAATTGCCCTCTCTGATACCTTCTTATATTGACGAATCGTCCTCTGTGGGACTCTTCCTCTATGGCAGAGTAGTAGACCTCTGATATTGTCTTCTTCTATATAAAAGATCATCTATACGGAGGTTTTCCTCTAAACAAAAGTTTATACCCTACACTAGAGCAGTCCTTTGAGGAGACATATCTCAATAATAGATTCGAACACTGAGCAGTCTACCTTTCTACTTGGGTCGACCTTTGAATAAGCTTTCTTGTATACTAGAATCGACCTCGGAATGGATTTTCGTATATACTACAGTCAACAGCTGAATAATCTTTCCTGTACTCAAGAGCCGACTAATGAGTTGGTCTCCCAGTGTACTACAGTCAACTTCAGAGTCTGTCTCCCCCTGCGACAGTTTAGATCTCTGAGGTAGTATTCCTTTATATAAAAGTCGACGTCATATTCGACGAATGAGACGATTTCTGAGCCAGTATCTTTACCTCTAGACCATAGATATGATTTCGGAGTCGTTTACTGTAAAGGTTTTACAAAAGTGGACCTTTGAACAGGTCTTTCTCGACGTTAGAGTTGATTTCTGAGTAAACTCTGAGAAAATTTCCGTTTCGTTTACTGTGATGGTCTTCATCTTACTACAGTCAACCTACAAAAAAAACTTTTTCGACGATAGAGATGATTTTTGAGTCGACTATGTGTAGATAAATTCTTCCTCGACGATGGAGATGATTACTGAGTTAAACTCTGAGAAAATGATGTCTTTCTTGATAATAGAGATGATTTCTGAGTCGATCTCTGCGAAGATCTTCCGCTTGCAGAAGTCGACCTGTGAAAAGTTCTTCCTCGACAATATAGATGATTTGTGAATTCATGATTTATTTCTACAATGAAGATGATTGCTGAGTCGTCCTCTGGAGAAATGACTTGTCCCTCGACGATAGAGATTCATTCTGAGTCAGCCTCTGAAGAGGTCTATGGCCCTATTCGAGCCGACCTCTGAGTAGGTCTTCATAGTAACAGAGACTCTGAGAAAAACATCCTCTAGAGTTTCCAAAACGACCTCTGAGAAGATGATGTACTGAGATTGATGATGATTACTGAGCCCACTTCCGGAAAAATTATTTCTTCCTTGCTAATAGAGATGATTTCTGAGTTGATCTCTGCGAAGTCCTTTCACCGAATTCTGCCTGTGAAAAAGTCTTCCTCGACAATATAGATGGTTTGTGAATCGATGATTTATTTCCACAATGAAGACGATTACTGATACGTTCTCTGAGAAAATGACTTTTTCCTCGACGATAGAAATTCATTCTGAGTCGGCCTCGAGTCCAAAGAGGTCTTTGGACCTACTTGACCCGACATCTGAGTATGTCTTCCATAGTAATAGAGATGAACTCTGAAAAGGTCTTCCTCTATTCTAGGGTCAATCTCTAAGAAGGTATTTTTCTATACTATGGTTGATTTAATCGAACTTTTCCTTAAAGTGTCAATCCATCCCTAACTCCATCACTTAATTTTCCTTTTTACACAATTTAAAATATACTTTTCTTAAGGAGAAATTCCTTTTTGCTAGAGGCGACTTTTTAATAGGTTTTCCTCTACACTAGAGTTCTTCTTTTGAAGACTCTTCCTTAAAGCCTTCCTTCTAATTATAGTCTATTTCTGAGGAGGTGTTCACCGTCCTCAGAGAGGATTTCCTCAAGTCGACTTTTAAGAAGGCCATCCTCTACACTATAGTCGATGTCAGAGGAGATCTTTTTCTGTAGGAGACGCAATCTCAGAGAAAATCGTTCTCGAAAGAAGACTCTACCTCTGAGGAGGGTTTTCCTCTGCTCTATTGTTTATTTATGAGAACTTTTTTGTAAATCCTTCCTTTCTACTTCGGTATCACAATATCACTTCTTCCCCAACTAAATCACATAATTTTCATTTTTTCTTCCAATTTTAAATCTACTTTTCTTAAATCCAAATTAATAAATACACACAAACATACTACGTACGAGTATTTACCAAAAAAAGGGGATTTTCTCTTTATGTGCTGTACACATTTTTCTTCATGTTCATATTTAATCGTATTAAAATCTTTTATACTTTTCATAATTAAAGTTTATATTTGAAGCATTTTGGGGAAAATTTTTATTTACTAGAGAAATGTTGTTGGTCTATTAAATGCCATGCCATGTAATAACAGAAGTAGTAAAGTTTCGGTTTTACAACGAGTCTTTGGTTATGATTGCAGGAGCAGCAGACATAACTTGCTGCAGACAACAGCAAAAAAGAATTTCAACAAAATTAAAACTGCTGTCTGGAAATGATACAAACAGAATTTTTCGCCTTTACTCTGGTTTTGTACGAAAAAAACCAGTAGAATATTACAGAAACAACAAATGCAAGGAAAGGTGTCAGACATGGCCTTAAGGTTATTCCACTTAAAGGTACCGACCGACCAACAAAATCCAAACCAAAAAAAGAAGAGCAGAGTTAAATGAATGAAGAAATTTAAAAATGGGAAGAGAGCTTAAAGAAATGGTAAATATTTTAAGAAAAAACATGGTGACCGTGGTAAATATTTGATACGTTGAAAGGCAATTATAAAAGTTATTGGAATGTGAAATATTATTTCCTAAAAATCCAAAATTTTCCGGTAAAATCTCAACTAATTAAAAAACTAAGTAAATTTGAAATGTGTGGTTGGATTTAATTTAATTTGAAATATATTAAAACTAAACTATTTCTTTCTTCCCAAAGCAAAATCTTTTTTAAAACTTCCTTGCCTGCATCAACCCAACTGTTTTCAACATTCAACCTGTCAACATGTCTCTGCTATCAATTGAACTTTAGCGCCGCTTAACCGACAAACTTTAGATGTTACCATTAATATGTGATGCCAACATTGTTCTCGTCAGCAATCTTGAGTCATTTTAATTAAATTAACCTTTGAAAAGTTGACGTATATCCAGACAAAGGATATGGCAAACTCCACCACCCAAGCAGGATGGTCCTTGATGAGTAAGTGGGTGGGTCTTTTGAAAAGAAATCAATAATTCTCCAAAGTATTAAAAACATAAATTCATTGCGAGGTGTGGTATTATAAGCTAGGGTAAAACAATGAAAGGAAAGAAATGAGAAAAAACTCAAACTCATCAGAGGTCGATAAGAGGAAGATGTAGCCGGAGATTAGCCCTAGTGTAGGGTAATATCTAGCCATATGTAGATTCTAGTATTAGGGAAGATCTAGTCGACTTCAGCATTGAGAAAAACATACTCAGAGAATGATTCTAGTATAGAGTTTTATCTACTCAGAGGTAGATTCCACTATTCGGGAGGACCTATTCCACCCCAGTATAGAGGAAGACCTATTTAGATACGGACTCTATACTGAGAAAGACTCCTAATGAGAAAAACCAACTGTGAACACCCAACTGAGAAATACATACTCAGAAATCGGCTCTAGTATAGAGGAATATACAAACGCTAGCAGTTAGACTTCATAGAAGAATAGTTACTAAGTTGTCAACATTAGAGTAGAGAAAGACATATTCTAGGAACATCTATTCTGTTATTGACTCTACTGTAAAAAAAGATTTATCCAGAGATCATTAATCCTGTAGAGTTCGAGTCTACCATAAATTCAGAGTTAAAAGATCTACTATAGTATAGAAGAAGACCTTACCAGATATCGACTCCACTATAGACGAAGTCTTACTCCGACACCGACCCTATCGTAAACAAATCTTCTGTAGAGGAAGACTTCCACATAGGTCCATTCTAGTATAGAGGAACTTTCAAATCGTATCTACAAGAATATTGACGCTGACTCAAAACAATCAGAGATTGATTGTACTATAGACTATGACCTATTCACTTGTACTTTCTAATATAGGTTATGACGTACAAAACAATCGATAGTAGCCGAAAGGCTCAGAGGTCGACGACAGAGAAAGGCTTTACTCAGTAGGAGCTACAATGGCAGAATAAGTACTCAGAGGTCGACTCCAGCGTAAGGAAGACATAATTAAAGATGGACTCTATTCAAATGTACAGTCTAGTATAAAGGAATACCTACTCTGAATAAACAACGACCTAAACAGAGATCGACTCTGATGTAGAGAAAGACCTACCCAGATATCGACACTGATATAGAGAAAGACCTACTCAGTCACCGACTACTCTATAAAATTATTAATTTCGCAGGAACTACTATACTAAAAGAAATACTCTGAGATCGACTATAGCATACAAGAAGGCATACTCAGAGTTCGACTGTAGTATACAGGAAGTTCTACTCAGATTTTTAGTATAACATATAAACCCGTCAGAAATCGACTCTAATATAGACATATTCCCACTAAGAGACCGGCTCTACCATGAGAAAACTCAACTCATTATATAGAGGAAAACTTAATCAAAGAACGAATCAGGTGTAGAACTAGATCATCTCAGAGACTAAACCTAGTATATGGAAAAACTATTCAGTGATTGACTTCGATATAGAAAAGATCTACTTAGAGATTACTAATAGTGTACATGAATACCTTCACGGAGGTCGATTCTAGTATAGAGGAAGTCCTACTTAAAAATCGTCTCTACCAGTAGAACTACTCAGATATAGAGCCTGACGTAAAGGAAAATATATACATTTGTTGACGGTACTGTAAAGGAGGACGACCTATGCAGAGAGCATTCTAGTGTTTGGGAGAACCTACTCGGCAAAAGATACTAGCTAAAAGAACGATCTACTCTGAGAACGACTTTAGTACAAATACAGACCTACTCAGAAGTTTACTGTAGAATAAAATACAACCTACTCTACTATAAAGAAAGGCTTATCTACGCGGGAGCTTTCCACTCTACTATGGGAAATCTATTCAGTGGTTGATTCTAGTATAGATCAGGACCTACTAAAAATAGCATCTACTAGAAGAAATATTAAGAGATCTACTCTTCAAACAAAGAAAATCTATTCTGAAATTCATTGTAGTATAGAGTAGGGCCTACTTATAGGCCAATCTTAGGACTCTAGTACAAAGGAAGGTCTACTGAGAAGTTTACTGTAGAATAAAATACGAACTACTCTACTACAGAGAAAGGCTTAACTACGCAGGAGCTGTACAATCCTCTATGGAAGGAGACCTAATCAATGGTCGACTTTAGCGGAAAGGAACTACTCCGAGATCGCCTCTAGTATAAAGGAAGATCTACGCAGTTGTTGATTCTAGTATATGGTAAGGCCTCTACTAGAAGTACTACTCAGAGATCGACTCTACTATAAAATAATGATTATAGACCTCGAGCACAATTACTTAAACTTACTATATGGTAAGGCCTCTACTAGAAGTACTACTCAGAGATCGACTCTACTATAAAATAATGATTATAGACCTCGAGCACAATTACTTAAACTTTTTTTAAAAAACTTAACAAAGCACAAATGTCGAATACCAAAAACAATAACAACTAATAATATAGGGTGATCCAACCAGAGAAACTTTTTTCAATAGCCTTTTTTTGACAGATCACGTGTGAGTCGTCATGTTATTTTTGTTAAGTATTGTTTGGCATTTCATCATGGAAAGACTTACGCCTGAACAACGTTTAACAGTGAGGAATGTGTTTCGTGCACCTCGCTCAACTTATGGTCAACATAATCGAGTCATCGAAAATTTGACTCAACGGATGGACGTTATTCAGGCATAAGTCTTTCCATGATGAAATGCCAAACGATATTTAACAAAAATAACATGACAGCATGAAACGACTCACACGTGATCTGTCAAAAAAAGGCTATTGAAAAAAGTATCTCTACTTGCATCACCCTATACTCATCCTGAAATTCATTGTAGTATAGAGGAAGCCCTATTCAAAGATCAACCCTAGGAGATAGAGAGACCTGCTCAGAGATCTTCTCTAATATAAAAAACTACTCCGGTGTCAAGGAAGGCCCACTTAAAATCGACTCTAGTTCAAAGGATTTAAAGGTAGGATGAATAAATATATACTGAGGGGTCGATTCCAGCTCACAGAAATACCTACTCTGAGAGAGGTTTGACCTCATCACAAAGGTCAAACATAGGAGAAACTGGGACCTATTCAGAGTTTAAAATCGACTGTAATACAAATGAGTTATTGAACTTACAGAAAAAAATATGCCATCAGAAGATGATTCAAGCTCATTGGAAGATCTACTCAGACGTAGATAATTAAGGAGCTACTCAGAAGGTGACTGTAGCATAGACGAAGACTTAATCACAAGTCTACTCATGCATACAGGAAAACTTTAACAGAAGACGAATAAATTGTTCTACAACGAGGTTGACTGGAGGTCTGGCGAAGACCTCCTCAATAGTATGGAGCAAAATATCTTACAACCTTCGCAGCGAGGTCTTGGAATAGACCTCGCTAATGAGGTCGAATATTTCATGACGAAGACCTCCACAGTGTGGTCGAATCTGCTAAAAACGAAATCTTCTATATTGAGATCGAAACTAACACACAGGAAGATGTGCTATGAGTTCGTTTCTGAAATAAAGAAAAACGTCCTACCATGTAGGAAGAACTACTAAAAGATGGAGTCGAATACATCCTCCACAGTGTGGTCGAATCTAGTAAAAAGGAAATCTTCTTTATTGAGATCGAAACTAATATACAGGAAGATGTGCTCAGAGTTTCTTTCTGAAATATTGAAAAACACTTTACGACGAAGGAAGTTCTACTCAATTATCTAGTCGAATACATCCTAAGAAGTCGGCCCTAGAAGAATAACCAGCTTCTCCGTATTTGTCCTTCCTCTAAGGTCTCTCTAAAATAGTGTGTGACTACTGTGGTCACAGGAAGACCTACTGAGAAGTCAGTAAAGCAGAACCCACGCAGAGTTAACTCAAGCATTGAGGAATGTTTAAATAGAAGTCGATTAAACTGTTGTAGAAGGCTTCTTTATTGGGATCGAAACTAGTATAGCGGGAGATCTGCTCAGAGTACGCTTCTGAAATAGAGAAAAACACCTTACGATGAAGGAAGTTCTACTCAAAGATCTGGTCGAATACATCCTAAGAAGTCGGCCCTAGCAAAATAACAACCACCTCAGTGTTGGTCCTTCCTCTAAGATTTCTCTGAGTAGTGTGAGACTAATGTGGTCACAGGAAGACCTGCTTAGAACTCGGAAAAGCAGAAGCTACTCAGAGTCGACTCATGCTTGGAGGAATATTTGAACAGAAGTCGACTAAACTGTTGTAGAATACATATTACGAGGTTGACTGTATTGTAGGGAAGGAAATGTCTACTCGCCTCTAGTACATACATTTAATAATCGTCTCTAGTATATAATCGTCTCTACATAGTATATATGATGATCTAGAGATCGCTAGTAGACAGAGGCAGATCTTCTCAGAGTTATCGACTATTGATTGGAGAAGATCTCCACAATGAGGTCGACTCTAGTATTACGGAAGTCTTTCTACTTATTGACTCCTTTATGGGGAAGACCTCTCCAATGACCCAGTCGGTCGGATCCAGTATGGACTTCTTTATTAAAATTAAAACTGGTGTACAGAAAGATTTGCTCGGAGTTCATTTCTGAAACAGAACGTCTTTCGATGTAGGAAATACTACTCAAATATCTAGTAGAATACCTCCTATGGAGTCGGCCTTTGAAAGAGGAACATTTCAGAGTTGGCGTCAGAAACCGATATTATAGATAAAGTATACAGGAGGATAACCTTAGTGTTTGTCCTACTCCTAAGGTCTCACTAGAATAGTGTGGTCACAGGAAGATCTACTTATATGTCGGTAGAGTAGAACCTACTCAAATTTCGACTCATGCACAGAAGAAGACATTAACATAAGTCGTCTCAAGTGTTGTGGAAGATCTTCTGCGAGTTTGAATATAATGTATGGGAAGACCTACTCGACTCTAGTACATATATTTAACGGTTTTTATAGTATAGATGCTGATCTACTCAGAGATCGATATTAGGCAGAGACCGATTTTCACACTCTTTTATGGCGGCAACCTTCCTGAATGCGGTTGACTCTAGTATAGAGGAAGAATTCCTGCGACCTTGGCAGCGACGACTCTAGTGATGAGTATATCTTCTTAATTGAGGTGGAATCTAGTATACAGAAAGATACACTCAGTGTTCGTTTCTGAAATAGAGAAAAACCTCTTCCAAGGAAGGAAGTACTGCCCAAATATCTACAGTCGACCCCATATTTGAGTCGTAAACCTATCATGTAAACACAGGAGAATCATTTCAGTTTTGGTCCCACATCTAAAGCCTCTCTTAAATATAAACTGAGGTCATCCTTAGAATAGCGTTAGTTCGTCTATAGAACGTATGAAGACCTCGCAGACGTCACTAGGACAGCGTAAGATTTCAGATGCCATTTTTTGAATAGCGTAAGTCGTCAAATGTCGGCTCTGGAATAGAGTTAAACCTCTGAGATCGGCTCCAGAAGGTGGGAAGACCTTTGAGGTCTCTTAGGATAGATTAATGTCTTTGAGGACGTATCTAGCATGGAGTAAGACCTTTGTAATAGCGCTAGACCTCTGATGGCTGTTCAAGCTTAGAATACGGCCTACAGAACGTCTTCAGAATAGAGTAGGACCTTAGAGGTAGTCCCTACGATAGAGTAAGACATTTTAAGCGGTCTCTACAATTGTGCACGACCTTCGATATCGTCTCAGGAGTAGCGTTACATCTCTGAAAGCAGTTCGAGCTTAGGATAAGTCCTCTGGAAACGTCTTCACTTTAGAGTAGAGCCTGTGCGCTAGTCTCTACCGCAGAGTAAGACGTTTGAAGTAGGCTCCGCAATAGTGTAAAACTTTTGAGGTAGTCTCTAGATAAGAGTTTTATCATTGAGTTCATAGAGTAAGACCTTTGAGGACGTCTCTAGAATAGAGTTAGATATATAGTAGATCATCTGTAGAACACAGTAAGACTTTTAAGAATGTCTAGGAAATAGTTTAGGACCTTTCAGATAGTCTCTAGGTCACCAATGAGGTGGGCTTTAGGATAGAATGGGATTTGGATAGAACATAGACTCTAGAACATATTAGGACTTCGTTTCAGGAAAAAAAGTAAAATCGTTGAGGTCGCCTCTCGGATAGAATGGGACCTAGTAAATATCTCCAGAATATAGTAAGACATAATTTCAGGAATAAAATAAGATAGCTTAGGTCGTCTTTCGGATAGAGTAGGACTTTATAGGTCGAGTCTAGATTTGAGTGGACATCTGATATAATCTTTAGAATGTACTGAGTCTTTAGAAGTCATTTCATTAGGAAAAACATGGATACAAAACTCCTGTCGGTGAACCAACATGCTTACAATAGGAGGGAAGTCCACAGATTAAGCCCTGCACGAACTTGTGAGCACTATCGAATCGTCCCTGCATTTCAAGGAATTCACCATGGTGGCATTTCTTGACATAGAAGGGGCTTTTAACAACATTCACTCAGATGCAGTAATTGCGGCAATGTCACATCTAAAAGTTAACTTTGTTTAGACTAATTCAAAGTCTGCTCAACAGAAGACGCATAAGAGCACGTCTTGGGTCCACAACTCTAACAAGTTTTGTATACAGAGGGACCGCACAAGGAGGAGTACTGTCTTCACTAATTTGGAACCTAGCGGTGAATGAAATCCTGCTATATCTAGAACGTTGTGGCATATGCGGACGACGTGGCAATCGCAGTGAATGGCAAATTTGAAAACGTCCTCCGAGGCATTCTACAGGTGGCTCTGAACAAATTGGCTTAATGGGCCAGAAGCAGTGGATTGGGCGTAAACCCAAACAAGACAGAATTGTTTTTATTTACTAGGATGTGTAATGTCCCACATGTGGACCCTCCACCTCGGATAAATGGAAAAGATCTAGTCTTTTCTGAAAGTGAAAAATTAGAAAAGATAGAAAACTCTTATTTAGACTTAACGTATTGGAACGCGTAAGGAAGGCCAACGTCGCCTTATATTCCTGCAAAAAGTCTGTAGGGTCGCGGTGGGGCCTCTCTCCTAAAATCTTCCACTGGATATATATAGCAGTAGTTCGTCCTATACTGTTATACGGCATTGTGGTATGGTGGACGGCAACCGACAAACTAACCATAACCAACCTACTAACAAAGGTTCAGAGAACAGCCTGCCTGAGCATAAGCGGAGCCTTAATGACTACAGCGACCGAGTCTCTACAAGCTTTGGCTTAGACAAGAGGCAATCAGGCAGTCCAACGAAAGATGGACACAAATCGGCACCTGCAGGTTAGCTAGACAAATCTGGCCAAGGTATGACCTGAGAAGATCAAAATATCTCCTCGCACTGGAGAGGCAAAGATTGTCTACGTTAGTATCAGTTCTGAAGGGACACTGCTTGATCGGCGAACACGGCAAAAGATTGGGTATTGACTCTAATGACTTCTGCAGAAGCTGTGGAGATGAGGAAGAAGTGGAGAGCATTGAACACTTGCTATGCGACTGCCCCGCTCTGAGTAAACGACGACTGGACATACTGGGGTCGGCCTTTCTAGGCAGCCTAACATATCTTTCCAGCATTTCAGCCCGTGGAAGCCCTATCGGCACCTGCAGGTTAGCTAGACAAATCTGGCCAAGGTATGACCTGAGATCAGAATATCTCCTCGCACTAGAGAGGCAAAGATTGTCTACGTTAGTATCAGTTCTGAAGGGGAACTGCTTGATCGGCGAACACGGCAAAAGATTGGGTATTGACTCTAATGACTTCTGCAGAAGCTGTGGAGATGAAGAAGAAGTGGAGAGCATTGAACACTTGCTATGCGACTGCCCCGCTCTGAGTAAACAACGACTGGACATACTGGGGTCGGCCTTTCTAGGCAGCCTAACAGATCTTTCCAGCATTTCAGACCGTGGTAACACTAGGGACCTAAACCGGTCTATGTGAGTTTGCATAAAAAAAAATACGACTGCCACCCTAACCTAAACCTAGAAGTCATTTCAGAATAGATTGAAACTTTCAGGAGTCTTTGGGATAGTCTTCACAATAGTACTCTACGTGTGAGCTATACCCCACAATAGAATAAGACCTAGAATAAAGTAAGACTTTTGAGGTCACCTCTAGAATAAATGAAGAACTTTGATATCGTATCTAAAATATAATAACTGCCCTAGATGGAGTAAGATCGCAGAGGACGTCTCTGGAATAGAGTAATATATTTTAGATCATCCGTAGAATATACAATAAATAGTAAGACTTATCAGAGCATCTCTAGTTTATTACAAGACCTTTGAGGTAGTCTATAGGATAGAATGGGACCTATGCGGTCATCTACGGGATAGTATAGGGCCTATTAAGTGGTATCTATATGGAGTAAGACCTGATTTCGAAAATAGGGTGATATATTTGTGGTCGTTTCCAGGAGTAGGATCTTTAAGGTCATCTCTCGATAGTGTAAAACCATTCATATGCCTATGTTTTTTTAGGAAAGAGTAACTCATCTGAGGTCATCGTTCGAAATTATTAAGTCCTAAGATCTTTGAGTATTTCTGTAAAATAGAGTAAGGTTCTGATGACGATTCTATCTATGTGTCAATCGTCTACACATATGTTAGGTTTACTAAGCCGATCACCCTTCTTTTTTGTTCCACGAGCTGCGTTCAACTCTGTGAACGAATAGACAATGTAAGAACTGTGCTTCTGCTGATTCTCCTACAAAGTATTGCTGTCTCGCCAGGGTAACCATAACAATGGATGAATGTCAGAAGAACAATTATGCTATTGACACCAAGAACAATAAGACCATGATAAACATACCCAGGAGACACAAAGGGGGAAACGCTGAAACTCACATATACAATCGTCCTGTGCGAAATATAGACAGACAGACGGACATAAAAATCGAAAGACGGACTCATAATCGAACAAAATAAAATGCACTTCTATACGATTAAAGTACACTGCATGACATACAACCTCCATACGAGAGTCTACGAACACCCCCCTCCTAGACACACACACACACATACCAAATGCTTGGCCACAATCCCTGTTCACCGCAGATCCATATTATGAGCTTAATTCATAATAAGGAAAACAATAATAATGAAAAGAGGATATAAAGGATGAACCTCCCTCCCCCGCACTTGTCTCGTCGTTGTCATTATTGTGCAATTCTTCATTACTCGGACTAATAACAAAAGAAAGAAATATTGGCTATAGCCAAAGATGCAGTCACACACACTCATAATACCCACCATGTCATCACTCCCCTTAAGGAATACTCGTACTATCTGCGTGTGAGTGTGTTTGTAGAATGTCATATATGAGTTTACACCATAACCAATTCCAAAGCGCGAATATTTGAAAAGTTTCGCAAACTCGCCCCAGGGGATGCATTGGCTTGAGCTTGACATGGGTTTGGTGGAGAGGTTAGGGGCAGAAGGTCGTGTAGCTATGTAAGGTATCATATGTTTAAAAGTGAACTGTCAGTGGAAGAAGATATAGATATTTTGCAATTTATCGGACAGCTGTGATAGAAATTAATATGTGGGAATTAGTGTCAGGGGCACTGTTGTCTGTGGCAGGAATGTCAGCAGTGGGTTTGGAATAAGAATTGTCCCAAATGGGGCCTCCCAGAAATAATGAAAAAAATACATACAGAGCTACAGATGTCCTAACCCTAGATCTTACCTAGATAGTATACATTACAGTGCAGTAGAACAAAAATAGAAAACCTATTTACAAAATTCCGAACCAAAATTCGAAAAGTTTAATAACAGATAATACTAATTTAGAAAAAAAAAATTTTTTGTGTGGTACCTTATTTGTTGTATGAATAAGGGAGTACTATTCTCTGAATTCAGCAGCAAAGGATTTTTGCTTATCGCACTGTGCCAAATAACTTCGACCTGCACTTTGCAATTTACAAAAATTCTTATATAGACAAAGGGATGATCACAGCTCAGCAAGTGATTCTAAGTCAGAGATATTTAATATCTTGCAATATATTGTGAACATACTTTCAGCATCTTTCGTCCCTATTTGACTTTTCTAGAAATTTTCGTCGAAATGTAATTTCCTAGAAAAGTTTGTCAGTTTCATTTGTATAGAAGTTTTTTTTATAAAATTAAATAGTTTACAAAATTTGCAACAAAAATTAAATTCCGACGAAATTTGACATACAAATTTTATTTGAGTCGAATTTTGCAATAGAAAAGGAATATAAAATTAAAAATTCGACGAATTTGCAATAAAAATTTCGACAAAATTTGTTATGAAATTTAATTTCGTTAAAATTTCATTTTAAACCAGGAATCATTATATCAAATTAGTTCTTTCTTTGCCAATGTCGTCGAAATTTTTATTTTAAAGAAGATTTCGTAACAACTATAGCAAATTTCTATTTTATTGCAAATTCCCAATCATTTTTATAGCAATTTCATTTATATTGCAAATTTTGTTTTTATACCAAAATTCGTGGAAATTTAGTTTGCACAGCAAAATCTATCGAATTTTCATTTGCATATATGTACATTATATAAATTGTTGCCGAAATATAATTTTGATATGAAATTTTGTCAGAATTCCATTTCTATTAAAATGTTTGTCAAAATTTAAATTTATATCAAATTTTTAATTTCGTCGAAATTTCTATTTTTACAAAAAATTTCGTTGAAATTTATATTTTTATTAAAAAATTGCAATTTTAACGCCTTTTTTAATGCTGAATTCGTCTGAATTTAAATTGTATATCATATTTCTCACAAATTGAATTTTTATACCAAATTTCGTAAATATTTCATATTTATTGCAGTCTTTTTTTTTTTGATTTTTAATTTTTTAGCAAATTTCGTTGAAATTTAAAATTGCGTTTTTATTCCAAATTATATCGAAATTAAATTGTTATCTTAAATTTCATCCATATTTTGTAAAAATTTGCAATAAATTTAATTTTCGTAACAAATTTTTGCAAAATAAATTATTAATGAAAAGTTCGTGACTTTTGTTGAAAAGTTTGTCAAAATTAAATGTTTAATCTTTATTACATTTTCCATCTTTATTGCAATTTTTTCCAAATTAAACTTTTATCAAAATTTCTGCAACATTTTCTTTTTATTGCAAATTTCGACAAAATTACATTTTATGCTATAAAAAATTTCTTCGAAATTTCATTGAAAATTTCGTCAACATTAAAATTATTCTCCCTTCCATAATGATCCGTTTTGTTAATGCAAAATTCATCTAAAAAATAAAATTAATATTTAATTTCGATCCAATTTCAATTTTTCCTTGATTTTTTATTTATATGTCAATTTTCGTTGAAATTTGTTGAATGTTTTTGTTTTGCAAATTTCTTCGTAATCTAATTTTTATTCCAAATTTTGCCTAAATTAAATTTTTATCTCAAATTTCGACAATATTTCCTTTTTATTGCAAATTTCATTTTCGTTGCAACCTTCGGCGAAATAAAATTGTAATGTAAATTTCGTTTGTTGAATTATCATTTTTTGTAAATTTCTTCAAAATCTCATTTTTGATCCAAATTTCGTCGAACATTTTGTATGAAATTTCGCTCTAATTTCATTTTAATTGCAAAGTTTTTTTCCATTTTTTTCGTTACTTCATATTTAAAGCAAATTTCGACGAAATTTCATTTTTATATCGTCGATATTTCATTTTTACAGCAAATTTTTGTCGAAACTGAATTTTGTTGTAAATTTCGTCGAAATTCGAATTTTATGTTCGTTTCCTATTGCGAAATTCTTCTCAATTAAATTTTTTATCGAATTTATCCCGAATTTCAGTTTTATTTTTTTGCATTGTTCGATGCATTTTCTGCTTTATAACAATTTTTGTTGACATTTTAAATTTCTTGCAAATACCGTAGAAACTTCATTTCTTTTCAAATTTCGTCGAAATTGCATTTTATTTCAAATTTCATCGAAATTGCATTTTATTTGGAATTTTAAGTCGAATTTCGTAGAAACTCCATTTTTATTTTTTGTAATTTTGTCAAAATATAATTTTCTTGCATATTGCCTCGAAATTTCATTAGTCAAATTAATTTTGACCGCCAATTTTGTCGAAAGTTATTACAAATTTCATTCTTATATTAGTTTAATATCATTAATTTCATTCTTATAATAGTTTAATATAATTTTTTTTTTGTAAGTTTCTTAAAACTTATGATTTTTGATTCGAATTTCCACGAAATTAATATTACTTTTAATACATATTTATTTAGTTAAATTTTATATAAGATTTTGATCGAATTTAATTTTCAGTTTTTCATCGATATTTTATAGTTTGAAATTCAATTTCATTTTGTCGAAATTGGATTTCATAGCAAAGTTGGTAAAACTTAAAAAAATAAAATGAAATTTCGACAAAATTTGTTATAAAATAAATTTTGGCAAATATACTGATGACATTTGCTGTAAAAATGAAATTTCGACAAACTGTCATAAAATATAAATTTTTACGAACTTTGCAAAGAAATGGAATTTCGACGAAATATTATGAAATTTACAATTTCGATGAAAAACATTGCAATTTGCAAAAATTAAATTCGCGCAAAATCTTATATATAATTTAACTAAATAAGTATATAAAAAAGGTAGTATAAAATATTTATTTCGAGGAAATTCGAATCAAAAATGAGATTTTGAAGAAATCTACAAAAAATGATATTATATAAGAATGAAATTTGTAATAACTTTCGACGAAATTGGCAGTCAAAATTAATTTGACTAATGACATTTAGAAGTAACATGCAAGAAAATTTAATTTTGACAAAATGACAAAAAATATAAATGGGATTTCTACGAAATTTGACTTAAAATTTGAAATAAAATGCTATTTCGACGAAATTTGCCAAAAAAATGGAATTTCTACGATATTTGCAAGAAATTTTTAATTTCAACGAATTTGAAAATTGCTATAAAACTGAAAATGCATCGAACAATGCAAAAAAATAAAATTTTGACAATAAAACTGAAATTCGGGATAAATTTGATAAAAAAATTTTATTGAGAAAAAGTTTGCAATAAAAAACGAACTTGAAATTAAAATTTCGACGAAATTTAAAACACAATTCAGGTTGGACGAAATTTGCTATACAAATTAAATTTTGACAAAAATTTATATAAAAACGAAAATTCGCCAAAATTTGCTGTAAAAATGAAATATGGTCGATATAGAAATTAAATTTCGACACATTTTGCTTTAAATATGAAATATCGACAAAAATTGGTATAAAGATTAAATTAAAAATGGAAATTGAAAAAAACTTAGCAATAAAAATGAAATTAGAGCGAAATTTGATATACAAATTAAATTATTAACTGTATAAAAAAGTAAAATAAAATGTTAATATCGACGAAATTTGGATCAAAAATGAGATTTTGAAGAAATTTAAAAAAAATTACAATTCAACAAACGAAATTTACATTACAATTATATTTCGCCGAAATTTGCAACGAAAATGGAATTTCGACGAAATTTGCAATAAAAAGGAAATATTGTAAAAAATTTGAGATACAAATTTAATTTAGGCAAAATTTGGAATAGAATTTAAATTACGACTAAATTTGCAAAACAAAAATTTTCAACAAATTTCAAGGAAAATTTATATTCAAATGAAAATTAAAGAAAAAATTACATTGAAAATAAAACTGGATCGAAATTAAATATTAACTTTATTTTTAGGCGAATTTTGCATTAATAAAATGAATCATTATGGAAGGGATACTTATTAAAATTTTTACGTAATATTCAATAAAAAAAATTAAATTTTGACAAAAATTTATATAAAAACGAAAATTCGCCAAAATTTGCTGTAAAAATGAAATATGGTCGATATAGGAATTAAATTTCGACAAATTTTGCTTTAAATATGAAATATCGACAAAAATTGGTATAAAGATTAAATTAAAAATGGAAATTGAAAAAAACTTAGCAATAAAAATGAAATTAGAGCGAAATTTGATATACAAATTAAATTATTAACTGTATAAAAAAGTAAAAGAAAATGTTAATATCGACGAAATTTGGATCAAAAATGAGATTTTGAAAAAATTAAAAAAAAAATGACAATTCAACAAACGAAATTTACATTACAATTATATTTCGCCGAAATTTGCAACGAAAATGGAATTTCGACGAAATTTGCAATAAAAAGGAAATATTGTAAAAAATTTGAGATACAAATTTAATTTAGGCAAAATTTGGAATAGAATTTAAATTACGACGAAATTTGCAAAACAAAAATTTTCAACAAATTTCAAATTTCAAGGAAAATTTATATTCAAATGAAAATTAAAGAAAAAAATTGCAATAAAAATAAAACTAGGCCGATAGCCTTTGTTGCTAGTGCTTTTACTATAAGTTTATTACAATTTTAATTGTAATAAATTCGAAATAAAAAAATAAAACTGGATCGAAATTAGATATTAACTTTATTTTTAGGCGAATTTTGCATTCATAAAATGGATCATTATGGAAGGGATACTAATTAAAATTTTTACGTAATTTTCAATAAAAATTAAATTTCGAAAAACTTTTTTATAACTTACAATTTCGAAGAAATTTTTTATAATTTATAAATTCAATTTTGTAGAAATTTGCAATAAAAAGAAAATTTTGCAAAAATTAAGAAAAACAATTATTTGGAAAAATTGTAATAATAATGACAATTTTAATAAATAATAAAAATTTAATTTTGACAAACTTTTCAACAAAAGTCACGAACTTTTCATTAAAAACAAATTTCCCCAAAATTTGTTACGAAAATTAAATTTATTGCAAATTTTGACAAAATATTATATTCGAAGAAAATTGCTATAAAACTGAAAATCAAAAAAAAAGAACGCAAAAATATGAAATATTTACGAAATTTGATATAAACTTTGTGAGAAATATTATATATTTGGGAAGAACTGAGCATTGAAAAATGAATTAAAATTGAAATTTTCATAAAAATTAAATTTCAACAAATAGGAATTTTGACGACATTAAAAATTTGATATAATAAAGGGTTTTTCAACAAGAGTTGTTATTTTGGTATTCAAAGAAAAATCCTTTATTTTGAGATAAATTATCGGATGTTTATTTCATAATAAAGAGGAAGAAGGTATGTCGTTAATGATGAAAAACAACATCAGCCAAATGGCCACCACGACCACGCTTACAGGACCATATCCTTTTCATGAAATTTTCCATAACCAAATCTCAAAGTGGCTGCCCTATTTCCTCGATAGCCTATCTTTGAGGTCTTGAATCGACGCTGGGCTGTTGGCGTAGACCTTATCTTTCACGTGGCCCCAAAGAAAGAAGTCGCAATGTGTTAAATCACAAGATCTCGGTGGCTAATTGTGATCACCTCTTCGAGAGACAACACGGTCCGGACACTTTTCCCGTAACAGAACAATGGTTTCATTGCTTGTGTGGCACGTAGCGCCGTCTTGTTGAAAGTAAACGTTGTCCATATCAATACCATCCAACTCCGACCATAAAAAATCATTAATCATCTCTCGATAGCGCAATCCATTCACCGTAACTGTTGATCCAACTTCATTTTCGAAAAAGTAAGCTCTAATGACCCCGTCGGACCATAAACCGCACCAAACAGTCACACGTTGGGGATGGAGAGGCTTCTCAACAATAACTCTTAGCTTTTCCGAGCCCCAGATGCGACAATTTTGCTTGTTGACGTAGCCACCGAGGTGGAAATGGCCCTCATCATTCAAGATGATTTTTCGATGAAATTCCGGATCATTTTCATGCATTTCAAGGACCCAATCAGCAAAGACACGACGTTGTTGATGATCGGCCGGCTTGAGTTCTTGTGTTAACTGAATTTTATAAGCCTTAAGACCCAAGACTTTATGCAAGATATGGTGTAATGACGTTTGTGGAATGCCCAATTCCAAAGAACGACGGGGAATGGACAAACCTGGGTTTTCTTCAACACTTTGGGCTACAGCAGCAATATTCTCAGTTGTTCTTGAGCGACATGCACGGGTTTTATTCTTCACATCACTAACATGTCCCAACAGTGCGAATTTTTCCACCAATTTCTGTATTGCGGTCCGACAAGGTGATTCACGACGACCCAAAAATGCTTTAGTTTTGCGAACTGTGACTGCAAGATTTTCAACATTTTTGTAGTGAATTTTAATAATATCAATGCGTTGTTGAATCGTGTATCGTTCCATTTTTGGTAATGGCGTACTTGTCACATGTTAAAGAATAAAAGCTTCAAAAGTGACAGCTACCGAAATACCGGGTGATTCAAAATAACACCTCTTGTTGGAAAACCCTGTATATATGTACATATATGACAAAAATTGTAATAAAAATTTAAATTTAACGAAATTTCATATCAAAATGAAATTTCGATAATAATTTGTATTATGTGGAAACGAAAATTCTATATATTTTGCTAAGCAAACTAAATTTCGACGAATTTTGGTATACAAACAAAATTTGCAATATAGATGAAATTGCTATAAAAATGAGTAGGAAATAGGAAATTGCTGTAAAATAGAAATTTCAAACAAATTTGCTATAGTTGCTACGAAATTTTCTACAAAATTAAAATTTCGATGAATTTTGCAACGAAAAACCTTATGTAAAATTAAATCATAACGAAATTAAATTACGGCGAATTTTGGAAAAAAAATTTATGTCGACGAAATTTGCAATAAATTAAGTAAACAAAAACAACTTTCAACGAAATTTAATAAATAATTTATTAATTTTTGATATGAAATTTAAATTGCAAGGCAAATTGCGATAGAAATGAAATTTCGATGCAATTTCCAATAAAAATAGAATTTCTATATAATTCGGAAAAAAGCATGATATTTCGACGATATTTGCAATCGAAATGAAATTTCGACAACATTTTCAATAAAAGGAAATGTCAACAAAATTTGCAATAAAAATTAAATTTCTACAAAATTTGCAATAAAATTTAAAATTTGACGAAATTTGCTGTAGAAACTGAACCAAACCGAATTTCCACATGAAATTTATGAACAAGATTTCTGAGACTGCCCTAGAAAATTTTAGCAAAATTCCAGAGAATTTGTTCGATACGCCTTTGAAGTATCCTTTACTAATATTAGTTGGTTTTACTTTTCATATATAGTTATAGAGGTGGATGGCACACTTTAATGTTAATAACCACTTCTATAACGGCCTGTTTCTGTATTTATAACGAAAATCTCTGCGAACGAAAACCAGTCACTCACTTTCGTCCGGAATTTGGTTTCTCTAACGTTCTATCGTTCGTTCGCCTGGCCTTACGTCAATGACGTTAGCAATTTACCAATTGGAAAATAATGTAATTGCCAGATCAATAATTTCACAACTTCCGGTCTAAAAAAGCACACATTTTATATGGTCGACCTTAGCAAATACATCTCTGTACTATTTACACTATCTGTGGCCAAAAAAGCAACCCTGGGTGGTCAGCTGAACTGCACCAAGACTCTCATTTCTTTCTCTCTCTCTCACGTCTCTCTCATTGTGCACTGATAATTTTTTTCCATCTTACCGAGCATCCAATATTGACTTCTTTATGCTAAAATATGTACACAATTTTATTATTATTTAATTGTTTTTGCCATAATTATATTATATCTACTAATTTTTTGCTTTTAATAATGTTTATTTTGTCATTGTTTCTATCAGTCGACAAATAAAATAATGTGACTCGATCTGACATTTGTGTTCGCCGAGATGACAGCAAAGAGAGATAGAGAAACCAAAATGTGCACTGAAATGATTACGTTTTCGTACGAGTTCATTATCGTACGACTTCTGGTTGTGATGGTAGTTAGTGAAACCCAAATCAGCTGTTTGTCGTCTGGCAGGCGAACGAAAGCTAAATTTTATATTACAGAAACAGGCTGTAAATCTCCAAAAATTTTTGAAAGTTTTACCAAAAAATTTTCCTTTATTAATACAATAAGTATTTTTTAAATACTTTAGCTGTATTAATAACACTATGCAACAAAATTTTTGTCCAAGGGAAGTGGATAACAGTTTCTGGTGCAATTAGGTGTCACAAACACGAAAAAAATATTAAAAACATTTTTAATGGTAATTTTTTTTTTAAAATTCCAGCTTTCATCGAAAGTACATTCAGTATTTGGATCATAATAAGCCTGATTGAGCCGTGTTATGCCTCAAATTAAAGGGAATTATAAGGGCTACATATGCTGCAAATATTTCTTTCACGTAGAATCTTTGGTTTAGTAAGAGTCGTCAAAAATAAGAGAAAACCAGTAAGGAAAGGCAGAAAGTCGGGCGGGGCCGACTATATAATACCCTACACCTCCCTAACAATGCGATAAGGGTCATTGCCATAATAATTTGGAATAATTGGTAAATGGGTAGGAACATATTATGTAATTCAGAAACTATAATCGCTAAATTAAGTAATATTTGTTCCTAAATTGAGAAAGATCTTTCTGGAAAATTTTAATGATCGGAAGTAAAATACAACACATATATATGGAGCTTTAATATAAATCTGAACCGATCTTCCCTGAATACTCATTCTTGTAAAAAGACCTCCTTCTGTCGAATTTCGTACTGATCGGATATAATATACAGTCGGGGGTAACATATATATGGGAGCTATATCTAAATCTGAACCGATTTTCTCCGAATTTGGCAGTATTCCATCATGCAATAAGAAACCTCTTTATGCCGAATTTCGCACTGATCAGATATAAAATACAGTTTTTACAGCGCTTACATGTCAAATCGGGGGTAACATATATATGGGGGCTATATCTAAAACTGAACCGATTTTCTCCGAATTTAGCAGTATTCCTTCATGTAATAAGAAACCTCTCTTTGCCGAATTTCGCACTGATCGGATATAAAATAACATTTTTAGAGCGCTTACATGTCAAATCGGGGGTAGCGTATATATGGGGGCTATATCTAAATCTGAACCGATTTCTTCCAAATTTAACAGTGTTCATTCATATAATAAGAAACCTCTTTCTGCCGAATTTCATACTGATCCGATATAAAATAAAGTTTTTACAGCGCTTACATGTCAAATCGGGGCTAACATATATATGGGGGCTATATCTAAATCTGAACCGATTTTAACCAAATTCAATAGGGATCGTCCTTGGGCCAAAAAAAAGACATGTGTAAAGTTTCGTTAAGATCGGGCCATAATTGCGACCTGTACTTTGATTACAAGAATACATGCACAGACGGACAGACGGACAGACAGACAGACGGACATAGCTAAATCAACTCAGAAAGTGATTCTAAGTCGATCGGTATAATAAACGATGGGTCTATTTCCTCTCCTTTTGGGTGTTACAAACAAATGCACAAAGTTATAATACCCTGTACCACAGTGTGGTGTAGGGTATAAAAACACTTTCCTGATACAAAAAAAAAACATAAAAAAATAGAAAAAAATCGAAAAAATGATTTTATTACATTTTTAAAAAGCCAGAATGCTAAAGAAGAAAACACTGTCTATTTGGAATTTATGGATACATGTAAAAGTTATGAGTTATTTTGTAAATGTTAGGGAAATTCAAAAAAATCTTATTTCATATTTTTCCGTTTTTAAATGATGTTTTTGCATATATTGAATTCGTCATATGTGAGAGAGACATATAAGAGACATTGCACTTGCATTTTATTTTATGAGGATTGATGTCAGACATTATAAAATTATAGAGAGAACGAGGTTTTATGGCCGTTCGTAACCCTCCATAAAACATGATATGCAATGTGAGAGCTATATTGGATGAGATCTGCTCAAATAGAGGGTCATTCAACAATATTTGTGGTTTTTATTTATGAGGTTTCCATTCAGTTACGCCTTTTAGGGGCATGGACATCCCAGTCGTATATACAGGTAGTAAAATTATATGTACGCAATACAAAGCAGTACGCGGCAGTCTTGAAAATATTGGGTTTCTACGTTCGAAGCAAACTTTATGTCAGCTACAGGTACTGCAACTTATGTAGATTAAACCCGGAATTTATGAATGAAATTTCTTATTAATAAATTAGTGTAATTCAGCGCCTTAAAGAGATAGGTCGCTTTTCTGAAAAATATTACAAAGTTATATTTCGAAGTATGAGTAAAAGCCAAGAACTTTTCAATGTGTAAAGGATCCCGACAATTTCTGCTACGTCTGCGGAAATTGTGTAATTAAAAAAATCGACGTGCGTTTAGTAAAATAATAGAAGAAATATATGTGTAATATTTTTGTATACGAGTTAAAAATATGAACGAACCGTGGACACCTAGTATTTTGTGTAATTAGTGCCATGTAAATCTTACTCGATGGACTAGGGGAAGAATGCGGTAAGTACTTTAAAATTAATGTATTACAATGTTTTGTGGAATAAAAGGTTTTAATTTTAAACTTCACATGCAATTTGGAATGCCAATGATTTGGAGACAACCATTCATTCACGATACGGACTGCTATTTTTGTCTAAGTTAATAGATTGGCGTAGGAAGTGTCCAAGTATAGCTAACAGCCTAATAACGGAAACATCATCAAGTTCAACTGAGTACTCAACTCTGAGCGATTCAAGTTTGAGTCAGAAGTCATCGCTTTGAACTCAGTTTCAACTCATTGATCTAGTGAGATATTTGGAACTTACCAAAGATAAGGCAGAACTACTTACATCTGGTATGAAACAGTACAATATATTGGCCCCAGATGTTAACATATCATATTATAGAGTCCGTGATATACCTTACAAACAATTTTATACAACTGTGGATAACAGATGCTTTTGCAAGGATATTCCCGGATTGTTCGAGGAACTTAATCAAAAATACAGTTCAAAAGAATGGCGGGTACTTGTTGACAGCAGTAAAGAAAGTTTGAAAGCAGTACTTTTACACAACGGAAATCAGAAACCGTCTACTCCCATTGCTCATGCTGTCAACACTTAGGAATCATACAAAACAATGGCTAAATTGATGAAATACATAAAATATGAACATACATAAAATAAAACATGAAACTGATGAAAGATGTGAATTTCGAATCATATTTGACGTCGGATGAAATTGCAGCATGGAGGTCGTTTAAGCTTGTAGTTTTAAATTTCCTTGGATCCAATAAAAGCCCGCAATATGAAACAATGATTAATGATTTGTTAAAAAATTATGAAAAAAATGGTTAAAAATATATTTTTTTTATATTTATGTATATAACACACATATATGTATTCTTCCAACTTATTTTTCGCTTTATGTATTCCAACAGGTGTTAAAAATGTCCCTCAAAATGAATTTCTTTCATTCTCATTTAAACTTTTTCCCCGAGAACCTTGGAGACGTAAGTGACGAACATGGCGAAAGGTTTCACCAAGAATTGATGTCCATCGAGCAGCGTTACCAAGGGCACTGGGATGAAAGAATGATGGGAGATTATATTTGGATGCTCATTAGAGAAACCGATTCCAAAATCTTCAAACGTCAACAAAGAACTCACAATTACTTCTAATGAAACTCGTTCATGTAAATAAACTCAAATGTACATAATATAAATAAAAGTAATAAATAAAATCGCTGTTTAAACAGAAATTTAAAAAAAAAGATTTTTTGAAATTCTCTTACCTCTACCAAAAAGGCTATAATTTCTACATTTATCCATAGATTTTTTTCAAATATGCAATATTTTCTTCGCTAGGATGCAAACATTTAAAAAATAAAATATTATATTTTTTTCTATATTTCTTGTTTTTTTGTCCCAGGATTTTTTTTTTTGTTGAAAAAAAAATCTACTTTTTCCAATTTGTTTAATGACTGTTACAAAACCACTATTTCTAAGTGAAAGAGATATTTCCAACATTGGTAGCCCACATTAATAGCTTAACTTTATCGCATATGTCGACCTGATCGGGCATATACTCCAAAAATTATAGTGCAAATACTAAGGGTACCTTCGACGAAAATAGCATTTTTAATAAAATTTCTTTTTTAAAAAAAATGTATCCATAAAAAAATTTTGGTTTTGATTTTATACAACAGTATGCCACAATCTATACAAAAAACCAGTAAGGAAAGGCTAAAGTCGGGCGGTGCCGACTATATAATACCCTACACCACTCTCGTAATATTGAATAACTCTGATATATAAATTTTGTAATTCATGTATAAATTGTTTACATAAATTTACTTTTGGGACATTTTATACTTAAATAATACCCTGTACCACAGTGTGATGTAGGGTATAAAAACGATTGGATCTAAAGAGCCAAATCGGATGAAACATATATATGGGAGATATAGCTAAATCTTTACAGATTTTCTTCAAATTCGGCAATGTTGGTTCATGGAACAAGACCATTCTAAATTTCAAAACGATTTGATGTAAAATACAGCTTTTATAGGACTAAAGGGCCAAATCGGACGAAACATATATATGGGAGCTATAGCTAAATCTTAACCGATTTTCTTCAAATTTGGTAGTGTTGGTTCATGGATCAAGAAACTCTACCATTCTAAATTTCAAAACGATTTGATGTAAAATACAGCTTCTATAGAACTAAAGGGCCAAATCGGCGAAACATATATATGGGAGATATAGCTAAATCTTAACCGAGTTTCTTCAAATTCGGTAATGTTGGTTCATGGATCAAGAAACTCTACCATTCTAAATTTCAAAATGATTGGATGTAAAATACAGCTTCTTCAGGACTAAAGAGCAAAATCGGACGAAACATATATATGGGAGCTATATCTAAATCTGAACCGATTTCAACCAAATTCAATAGCGATCTTAACAGCCGCGAAATGCTCTAAACTGCAAAATTTCAGAACGATCGGAGTGAAATTGCTACCTGTAGTCGACGAACAACTTTACATGGACAGACGGACGGACGGACAGACATCGTTAAATCGACTCAGCTAGTGATTCTGAGTCGATCGGTATACTTTAAGGTGGGTCTAGCTGTGTTATTTTCAGGTGTTACAAACATCTGCCGTGAAACAAACTTATAATACCCTGTACCACAGTGTGGTGTAGGGTATAAATAATTTTTAGGCCTAGGACACAAATTTTTTTTTGTTGCGTAGTGTAATTGGAGCCTGGTAAGGACTTAATAGTTTCATATCCTCTTTCTTGCTATGATTTTTTCTTAGAAATATTACATGATCACAAAAATCCCTTCAGATTCTCACTGTCGTCGTCAAACCTTTACATTTGCAATGAAACTGAATAAATTATTACTTTTGTGTGTGTGTGTACGTGTAAACTTTAGTCATTAAAAAGGGATTATAATATGAATCCGCGAACTTCGTATTATTTTTTCCAAGAAAAAAGTCCAACATTCGAAATTAAAACTTCACATAAAGTATGAAAATCCCCATTCTACGAAAGAAAAAAAGGGGTAGAATATTTTTAATAAAAGCACAGCGTGTTTGGCGAAAAATAAACACAACCAAATTTCCTTTCACGTTTTTCACTCCTCAAATGAGTGATAAACACTTGTTGGTGTTTAAAATCCTTGCCAAACCAAACAAACAAATAAATCGCCCCAAACAAATATATACGAGTATTTTGCGCATTCATCTCTATGAATGGAAACAAGGATAGATGGATGGATGGTTGGACGCTTGTTTGGTTGGTTCACTGATTCGCTGGTGCGAATGGAAAACAGTTCCCGATAAATATTGTCAACAAAGCCTCGGGGTACTATGGCCGACAACTCATTCTCCTTTCAACTCTCGAACACAACAATGTTAATAAAGTACCTGTAATGGTAACACAGAGTAGTGTTGACCACCGAGTTTGTGTGCTTGCATGTGGGCGGTCAAGGACCTTTATTTGATGATTCCACAAAAGTGCAATTTTGGTCATATGATAATACTGTGGCCTCATTGATGGTTCTGCCAGCCTATGCTGATGGCGTTGCTGATGGAGTAAAGTATTTTTTGGATACAATACATATTTTTATTGTTTCGGGTGATGATAGGGGGGGGGGGGGGTGTATGATTGGTCGGAATGAAAGCTGCGTACATTTTTTACATATCACAACAAATATTTCCAGTGGGCATATTTCATTATCATCACTTATTGGAAGTATTATGTGCGAAACTAATTGATTTTGCCGTCCTGCCAGAAAAATCATTTAAAAAAACTCAACTAATAATGATCGAAATGATAACTATCTTCTTTTAAGAAATTAATTGATTCAATTCAATTTTTAGTCAAATTAAATTCTGGCTTATATACTCTATGATTTCTAAGCTCTTAAGAAGCCGGTTTACATCAGATAATTCAAGAATTAATTAAAATTTAATATAAAAAAAAATTAGTTTTGAAGCAATTAATAAAGTCGTGAAATATTGGCAAAATTTACTAAAACGATTAAATTTTGACAAAATTTATAAAAACAAATTTATAAAAAACCAGTAAGGAAAGGCTAAAGTCGGGCGGTGCCGACTATATAATACCCTACACCACTCTCGTAATATTGAATAAATCTGATATATAAATTTTGTAATTCATGTATAAATTGTTTACATAAATTTACTTTTGGGACATTTTATACTTAAATAATACCCTGTACCACAGTGTGGTGTAGGGTATAAAAACGATTGGATCTAAAGAGCCAAATCGGATGAAACATATATATGGGAGCTATAGCTAAATCTTAACCGATTTTCTTCAAATTTGGCAGTGTTGGTTCATGGATCAAGAAACTCTACCATTCTAAATTTCAAAATGATTGGATTTAAAATACAGCTTCTACAGGACTAAAGAGCAAAATCGGACGAAACATATACATATATGGGAGCCATAGCTACATCTTAACCGATTTTCTTCAAAATCGGCAAATGTTGGTTCACGGATCAAGAAACTCTACCGTTCTAAATTTCAAAACGATTAGATGTAAAATACAGCTTCTATAGGACTAAAGGGCCAAATCGGACGAACGAAAGATATATATGGGAGCTATATTTAAATCTGAACCGATTTCAACTAAATTCAGTAGGGATCTTTACAGCTGCGAAATACTCTAAACTGCAAAATTTCAGAACGATCGGAGTGAAATTGCGACCTGTAGTCGACGAACAACTTTACATGGACAGACGGGCGGACGGAAGGACGGACAGACGGGCGGACGGAAGGACGGACAGACATGGTTAAATCGACTCAGCTAGTGATTCTGAGTCGATCGGTATACTTTAAGGTGGGTCTAGCTGTCTTATTTTCAGGTGTTACAAACATCTGCCGTGAAACAAACTTATCACGGTGTTGTGTAGGGTATAGTAAATTAAATTTCCAAAAAAAATTGCTGTAAAAATTAAATTTGAAATTTTTAAATGAAATTTCTACAAAATTGTAAATCACATGAAATTTTAACGAAATTTGGAATAAATATAAAATTTAGACTACTAATTTTTAATAAAAAAATTGGATAACATTTAATAAAGAAGAGAAATTTTTTCCAAATTTACTAAAAAAAAATTAATTTTCGCTAAATTTAATAAAAAAATTTATATGCTGCTGAAATCTGATGCGAAATCAAAAGGAATGGAAATGGAAAATCAACAAAATTTACTACAAAAATTAAATTTCGAAATTTGGAATAAATATTAAATTTAGACTACTAATATTTAATAAAAAATTAAATTTGGTTGAAATTTAATAAAGAAACTTCGACGAAATTTGAAAGAAAATTGAAATTTTGAAGAAAATTAATATAAAATTAATCAAATTAAATTCTGGCTTATATACTTTATGATTTTTAAGCTCTTTAGAAGCCGGTTTACATCAGATAATTCAAGAATTAATTGAAATTTAATATACACAAAATTTGTTTTGAAGCAATTTATAAAGACGTGAAATATTGGCAAAATTTAATAAAACAATTACATTTTGACGAAATTTAATAAAAAAAAACCAGTAAGGAAAGGCTAAAGTCGGGCGGGGCCGACTATATAATACCCTACACCACTCTCGTAATATTGAATAACTCTGATATATAAATTTTGTAACTCATGTATAAATTGTTTACATAAATTTACTTTTGGGACATTTTATACTTAAATAATACCCTGTACCACAGTGTGGTGTAGGGTATAAAAACGATTGGATCTAAAGAGCCAAATCGGACGAAACATATATATGGGAGTTATTGCTAAATCTTAACCCATTTTCTTCAAATTCGGCAATGCTGGTTCATTGATCAAGAACTCTACCATTCTAAATTTCAAAACGATTGGATGTAAAATATAGCTTCTATAGAACTAAAGGGCCAAATCGGACGAAACATATATATGGGAGCTATAGCTAAATCTTAACCGATTTTCTTCAAATTCGGCAATGTTGGTTCATGGATCAAGAAACTCTACCATTCTAAATATCAAAACGATTGGATGTAAACTACAGCATCTATAGGACTAAAGGGTCAAATCGGACGAAAGATATGTATGGGAGCTATATCTAAATATTAACCGATTTTCTTCAAATTCGGCATGTTGGTTCATGGATCAAGAAACTCTACCATTCTAAATTTCAAAACAATTGGATGTAAAATACAGCTTCTATAGAACTAAAGTGCCAAATCGGTCGAAACATATATATGGGAGCTGTAGCTAAATCTTAACCGATTTTCTTCAAATTCGGCAGTGTTGGTTCATGGATCAAGAAACTCTACCATTCTAAATTTCAAAATGATTGGATTTAAAATACAGCTTCTACAGGACTAAAGAGCAAAATCGGACGAAACATATACATATATGGGAGCTATAGCTACATCTTAACCGATTTTCTTCAAAATCGGCAAATGTTGGTTCACGGATCAAGAAACTCTACCGTTCTAAATTTCAAAACGATTAGATGTAAAATACAGCTTCTATAGGACTAAAGGGCCAAATCGGACGAACGAAAGATATATATGGGAGCTATATTTAAATCTGAACCGATTTCAACTAAATTCAGTAGGGATCTTTACAGCTGCGAAATACTCTAAACTGCAAAATTTCAGAACGATCGGAGTGAAATTGCGACCTGTAGTCGACGAACAACTTTACATGGACAGACGGGCGGACGGAAGGACGGACAGACATGGTTAAATCGACTCAGCTAGTGATTCTGAGTCGATCGGTATACTTTAAGGTGGGTCTAGCTGTCTTATTTTCAGGTGTTACAAACATCTGCCGTGAAACAAACTTATCACGGTGTTGTGTAGGGTATAGTAAATTAAATTTCCAAAAAAAATTGCTGTAAAAATTAAATTTGAAATTTTTAAATGAAATTTCTACAAAATTGTAAATCACATGAAATTTTAACGAAATTTGGAATAAATATAAAATTTAGACTACTAATTTTTAATAAAAAAATTGGATAACATTTAATAAAGAAGAGAAATTTTTTCCAAATTTACTAAAAAAAAATTAATTTTCGCTAAATTTAATAAAAAAATTTATATGCTGCTGAAATCTGATGCGAAATCAAAAGGAATGGAAATGGAAAATCAACAAAATTTACTACAAAAATTAAATTTCGAAATTTGGAATAAATATTAAATTTAGACTACTAATATTTAATAAAAAATTAAATTTGGTTGAAATTTAATAAAGAAACTTCGACGAAATTTGAAAGAAAATTGAAATTTTGAAGAAAATTAATATAATTATTTACGGGTTTAACAAAAATTCATATAAAACTGATTTGTCATCAAAATTAGCAATAACAATTAAAAGACTACGAATGTATACTAAAAATAAATTAAATTTCCAAAAAAATTGCTGTAAAAATTAAATTTGAAATTTTTAAATGAAATTTATACAAAATTGTAAATCACATGAAATTTTAACGAAATTTGGAATAAATATGAAATTTGGACTACTTACATTTAATACAAAAAATTGGATAACATTTAATAAAGAAGAGAAATTTTTTCAAAATTAACTAAACAAAATTAATTTTCGCTAAATTTAATAAAAAAAATTATATGCTGCTGATATTTGATGCGAAATCAAAAGGAATGGAAATGGAAATCCAACAAAGTTTACTACAAAAATTAAATTTCGAAATTTGGAATAAATATGAAATTTAGACTATTAATATTTAATAAAAAAAATTGGATAACATTTAATAAAAAAGAGAAGTGTTTTCAAAATATACTAAAAAAAATTAATTTTCGCTAAATTTAATAAAAAATTTATAAGCTGCTGAAATTTGATGTGAAATCAAAAGGAATGGAAATGGAAGTTCAACAAAATTTACTACAAAAATTAAATTTCATATTAAATTTTAAACATTAGAAATTTAAAAAAAATTAAATTTTGAAGAAAATTAATATATTGATTTACGGTTTCTACAAAATTTAATATAAAAATGATTTGTCGACAAATATTGCAATAGAAATAAAAAGATTACGAATTTGCTCTAAAAATAAGATTCTTACAAATTGTGCTATAAATTTTGTCGAAATTAATTAAATAATGAAATTTCGACGAAATTATTATTGTGTGCCTTAAATTATTGAAGAAGCTTTAAATAGCGAATCAAACCAAAAATATGACATAAAGAAATTCCCCGAAATTTGATTTAAAATAGAAATCTCGAGAAAAGTTATATGAAGCTATTTCACCAATATGAAATTCAAATTTCAAGGAAAATTCTACAAAATTTGCAATAAAAATGAAAGTTCGACAAACTTTGTCGGATTACCTCGGCTGAAGTAAGTTCAGTCGAGGGATCAGGGTCTCCGTAAGGACCCACAAAACTTACGAAATAATAACACAAGTACAGGGTTTTCCAATAAGAGTGATACGATTTCTTTGAAAAAAAAACACTTATTGTTAAGGAAATTCAAAAGTTTTTTATTTAATGTGAAGTACAATCGATACAATTAACTTCTAAGTAAAACGTCATTCAAATGGCGTCCATGACTTCTTCTGCAGAGCACTTTTTCCACTAAATCAAGTGGTATGTCATGAATGGCACGTCCAATATTGACTTGTAAAGCTTGAAGAGAGTCTGGTTTATTTGGAAAGACCAATGACTTCAAATAACCCCACAAGAAATAGTCTAATGGTGTTAAATCACAATTTCTTGGAGGCCATTCAATATCGAAATTTCCTGAAATAATCGAATCTACAAACTTTTCTCGCAACAATTCAATAGTTTAATTTGCTATGTGGCACGGAGCTACAATCGGTCAATGGCAAAAAGATAGCTCTTAACGAGGGCTAAAATATTGCTCATGGGTGTCAAGGTCGTAGGACGACTGGAAAGTGTTTTTTGGATTTAAAAAAATGGACTTAGCATCATTTTCAAATGTGAACGGAAAGTTTATTTTTGCTCTAGCTTCTTAACGGTACGTCGGATCGACCTTTTGGTACATCCTACACAAATGGACCATATTTTGCAGAACATTTCCATGTTAAGTGATCACAGTAGTTGTGGCTCATATCATGTATTTCGATGGAACTTGGTATAATGGTTATACTAATGCAAATTATTTTGCAAAAAAAAAATAAAAAACAGGCCTACTATGAGGATTTTAAAATTTTCGAAACTGTAAAATATTTCTACTTTTTGCAAAGATCGTCCTTGCCTTAAGGACAATTTTTAAGATTTTTTTCCTTTTGGTACAGACACAACTTTTGTGTGCTACTCAAAAGTGATGAATGGTACTTTTTTGCGTTTTCAATTCGGCCTTTTGAGCATTTTAGAAAATACTGGGACAACCCAGTCATAAAGATTTAATTATTTTTCGAGAAAGACAAAAAAGGCCATCGGGGAACTTTGCTGTATTGTAGAGGACAATTTTGCCTAAAATACAAAAAATAAAATTTAAAAATAAAAAACAAAAAACAAAAAGGAGATTTTTTAAAAAAAATAATTTTAATAAATTCTTTAAAAAATAGAAAAACATGTATTTTTAATTTTATTATCTATTTTTCATTAAGAGTGCAAATAATTACTAACATTTTGCAAAAGGTCCCATATTGATAGCTTCTACCGATCAAAAGATATAATTATTTAATTAAGCCCAGTATTCCTCAAAATGTACAGTTTCGAAAATTTTCAAATTCTCATAGTAGGCTTGTTTTTTATTTTTTTGCAAAATAATTTGCATAGGTTGTTGACAACACTTGGTATAACCATTATACCAAGTTCCATCGAAATCCATGATATGAGCCACAACTACTGTGATCACTTAACATGGAAATGTTCTGCAATATACACTCCATTTGTGTAGGATGTACCAAAAGGGGCATGTCAATAACTCAATTTGTCACTGGACTGAAGGCACTATAAAAACATTAAACTATACTATAATTTTAAGTATTTGCATACACAGATATTAAAGTTATAAGCTATTAAATTTTGTTTGCAAAATAGTCCATTCGCGTGGGAGGTACCAAATATATATATATATATATTCTTGATCGTCCTAAAATTCTAAGACGATTGAGCCATGTCCGTCCGTCTGTTGTAATCACGCTATAATCTATAATACTTGAGCTAGGTGGCTGAAATTTGGTATAGATGCTTCTTATAGCAGCAGGTAACTTGGGATTGGAAATGGGTGACATCGGTCCATATTTAGATATAGCTCCCATATATAGCATCTAACTTGTTGTGATTCCTACTCTTCTCATCTACTATATTTTTTTGGTGTTTTTCGGTATTATTTTTTTTAGGTTTGAGTTATTTTGTGAGGTCACATGCTATCCATGGTGGATGGTATATAAGATTCGGCATGGCCGAACTTAACGCCTTTACTTGTTCTTACTTACTTTAACGTGTTTAAATTCAACGTTGCAGAAAAAGTAGAAGGCCATGCCTCAAAATTGTTTAATGGTACTTTTTTATACTCTCCACCATAAGAGGAGGGGTATATTCATGTTGTCACTCCATTTGTAACACCTCTAAATATTGATCTGAGACCCCATAAAGTATATATATTCTTAATCGTCGTAAAATTCTAAGACGATTTAGCCATGTCCGTCTGTCCGTCCGTCCTTCCGTCTGTTGTAATCACGCTACAGTCCGTAATAATAGAGCTAGGTTGATAAAATTTGGTATACATATTTCTTATAGTTGCAGGTTGTTCGGGCGATATCGGTCCATATTTAGATATAGCTCCCAAATAGAGCATTTAACTTTTTGTGATTCCAACTATTCTCATCTACTATATTTTTTGTGTTTTTCGGTGTTATTTTCTTTAGGTTTGAGTTATTTTGTGAGGTCACATGTTATCCATGGTGGAGGGTATATAAGATTCGGCCGAACTTAACGCTTTTACTTGTTGTGTTTCAATTCGGCCTATTGAGCCTTTTAGCAAATACTGGGACAAACCTGTCATTAAGATTTAATTATTTCTCGAGAAAGACAAAAAAGGCCATCGTGGAACTTGGCTATATTGTAGACGACAATTTTGCCTAAAATACAAAAAATAAAATTTTAAAATAAAAAATTAAATTAATTTTATTAAATTAAAAAGAAAAAAATATTTTAAATGTTATTTTTCTATTTTTCATTAAGAGTGCAAATAGTTACTATCATTTTACAAAAAGTCCCATATTGATAGCTTTTACCGAGAAAAAGATATAATTATTTTATTAAGCCCAGTATTCCTCAAAATTCACAGTTTCGAAAATTTTAAAATCCTCATAGTAGGCCTGTTTTTTTATTTTTTTGCATATGTTGTTGACAACACTTAGTATAACCATTATACCAAGTTTCATCAAAATCCGTGACATAAGCCAAAAATACTGTGATCACTTAACATGGAAATGCTCTGCTCCAAAAGTTAACAGCATATAACTTTTATACTAGTGCTTACAAATACTTAAAATTTTGTACAGTGTAATGTTTTTATAGTACTTACGGTCTGTCGAAAAATGGGCGATATTATCACGAGCCTTGTGGTACCTCCCACACAAACGTACCATTTTGTAGAAAGAGTTATGAGCTTATATATCGTGTATACCAATGCATACTAATACTTAAAATTTTTGCTCAGTGTAAAGTTTTTAAAATTTCTGTTTAAATGTTTTAGTACCTCCCTTATAAAAAGAGCCATTACACACCAAAATTAAATAGCTCATAATATTAGTACATATACCAGTGCATATTTACATTGTTCACAAAGAGAGGATATACCTTATGGTGAAGGGCAATGCAAGCGGAATGCGGCGCGGCGTAACAAAAAAGTTGAAATTTGTTCAACTCCTCCTCCCCGGCGCTTGATTTGGCATTTTCAGATTAAATTATTCTCAATCTGACACAATTTCTTGTTCAACTTTTATTGAAAACAACCACATGTTTTTTGTACGGGCAATGCTGAACTCGACGTGTGTACTGGCCCTTCACCATTAGTTTACCCGACTGAAATTTCTTACTAGTTTTAACATTTTAAAATGATATGCTGTTTATACCCTCACTTTAGTGTGACGAGGGTATATATCATTTGCTACGGAAAAAAGTGTAACACATCGAAGGAGTGATCTAAGACCCTAAGTATGTTCGGAGGAAATCCGTTTTGGGTCATTTTAAGTCGAATGAGCAATGTCCGTCCGTCTGTCTGTCTGTCTGTCTGCTGGCTGGTGCGCACGATAACTCTCGAAAGGAGTAACCGATTGACTTCAAATTTGGTATGTGGTAATATTTTGTTCTATCTTCGGCTAAGTTCGAAGATGGGCCATATTGGTCCACTCCTTCTAGTACCTTCCCCACAAAGGGTAAAAATGTTGTGAAATATTGATTCTTCAATAACTACTATACTACTTATTCGAATCTTCTGAAATTCCACACATAGTATTAGTTTATTAGTCGCTATCAACTCGAGAAAAATGGGCGAAGTTGCCACGTCCCTTCCGGTACCTCCCACACAAATGCACCGTTTTGCACCAAAAATTAACAGCTTATAACATTAATAACGGTGTATAAAAATACTTGAAATTTTCACAGTGTTATGCTTTTATATTGCCTACAGTCCAGAGAAAAATGGGCGTTGTTGCCACGCCCCTTTTGGTACCTCACACACAAAGGTAGCATTTAGCACCAAAAGTTAACAGCTTATAACATTAATACAAGTGTATACTAATACTTGAAATTTTGTACAGTGTAATGTTTTTATAGTGCCTATAGTCCTGTGAAAAATGGGCGCTATTGCCACGCCCGTTTTTGTACCTCCCACACTAAATGGCCAAATCATACCACAATTTAATATCTCATAACGTTTATACCAGTGCACATAAACGCTTATAATTCGGCGCAGTGCAATGAATTTAAAGTATCTACTGTTCAGCGAAAAATAGGTGTATTTGTTAAACCCCTTCTGGTAGCTCCCACACAAATTGACAGAATAATTCGTGTAATATTCAATATTACATTACTCACAAAGTGAGGTTTACCCGACTGAAACTTTCTTACTTGTTAATACTTCTATTACTCTTAAAAAGTATTATGCGTAGTATTTTTCTCCACCATTCACTATGTGATCCAATTTCTCAACCACAACGAATATTATCGCCCATCTCCCGTTTCTCTCTGAACACATAAATAGATTCCCAATTATTTATGTAGAGTTGGATACAAAATAGCCCAGAGCTTGAACAGTACAATGAGAGCACATACAGTACAATGAGAGCACATCTCTACATATCTCTCTCTCTCTCTCTCTCTCTCTCTCTCTCTCTCTCTCTCTCTAGGTATGTGTATTGAGCCAATACTATTGACACATTCAATGCTCATACTCACACATTGTGCAGGCGTGCATGCCCTCCTTTTAATGAATGAGGAGAGTGATAACAAAATGGCCAACGGCTATTTGGCTTAGTGCTAACTGACTGCAGCAACGTTGTATGTAGTATTGTTAACTCAAAGAACAACAGACTTTTGCATTTTTGCACTCTGTTATACATTGTCCAACTCTGAAGCACACCTATAAACATTAAACACACGTGTGTGTGTGTGTAGATATTTGTGGTCATAAAAATTTGTGCGTTTAAAAGAGTAAGTTTATGGAATTACAATTAAAAGCAGGAGGAAAAGAAATTTCGCAATATTCCGGGATAAGTTAATTGGACATTCTCTCGGATCACAAAATTTGGAGATATAAAATACCTTCAAAACAAATAATCTAGTAATCTAAGTATTTAAAAACAGACATAAAAACCGCAAATTCAGCCTTATTGTCTAGAATATAGTCGCCGTCGTGGCAAAATTAGCTATGTGTTTCTTCCTAATTTTCCAGGAGAGGAAATAAACTGTATAAATGTATTATATCGCGATAATTTTAATATGATATGAATTCGAACGTGTATAGTATATACCTTCGAATTCCTATTTCATATTATATAAATATTATCGCGAAATAACAAAATTAAGCAAGTTTTTTCCTCTCCTGAAAAATTAGGAACAAACACATGGCTAATTTTGCTACGACGGCAACAATATGTGGCATTTATGGCTTCAATTAGAATATTTGAGAGCGACCTATAACAAAATTTGAACCTATTTGGGTAACTTAAATCTTGTCAAAATTGTATATAAAGTTCAAATTTTGAGTAAACGAAACATTTTAGTTAGCGAACACCATCTAAACATTAACCGACACGCTTCAATTTCAATTCCAAGCGAGCTGCAACTATAAGAAATATGTCTGTGAAATTTGATGGCTTTAACAGAAAGACTTGGCTGAATCGTCCAAGAATTTTACAACGATGAACAATATCAATATTTCAACGTGTAGCAAACGGAATGACATAGTCAATGTACCCCCTCGTATGAGGAGGGTAAACAAATATTGTCAATATGCTCTCCTCTCCTTTAGCATATACTAGAGTTATCTTCAGAAGTTCTCCTTTATACCAGAGTTGACCTCAGAGTTCAACCTTTATATTAAAGTCAACCCCAGATGTCCTGATATATGCTAGAGTCGATATAAGGAATCCTCAGGACCTCAGGGATCCTCCTCTATATAATGTCGCCGCCAAAGGACTTCCTCTATATAAGAGTCGACCTCAACGTCAGAAAAAGTGAACGTCAGGAGCTTTTTCTCTAGAAAAAGTGAACGTCAGGAGCTTTTTCTCTAGAAAAAGTGAACGTCAGGAGCTTTTTCTCTAGAAAAAGTTAACGTCAGAAGCTTTTTCTCTAGAAAAAGTGAACGTCAGGAGCTTTTTCTCTAGAAAAAGTAAACATCAGGAGCTTTTTCTCTAGAAAAAGTGAAGGTCAGGAGCTTTTTCTCTAGAAAAAGTAAACATCAGGAGCTTTTTCTCTAGAAAAAGTGAAGGTCAGGAGCTTTTTCTCTAGAAAAAGTGAAGGTCAGGAGCTTTTTCTCTAGACAAAGTGAACATAAGGAGATTTTTCTCTAGAACAAGTGAACGTCAGGAGCTTTTTCTTTGGAAAAAGTTAACGTCAGGAGCTTTTCCTTTGGAAAAAGTGAACGCCAGCAGCGTTTTCTCTGGAAAGGTGAATGTCAGGAGCTTCTGCTCTGGAAAAATTGAACGTCAGAAGCTTTTTCTCTGGAAAAATTGAATGTGAATAGCTTAGGTTAAATTTTCATTTATAACTAAAATAGTTTTATTATTTAATTTATTTGTATTTAGTCTAACAATAATATTCATTACAAATCCTCAGAATCCTTTTGCGTGTTTATCTCTTTCAAAGTACAAAAATTATCTTTATATCACTTCCTTTCTCTGCTATTTTAATATACAAATACAAGTTATTAATTCTTTTTCATAAAAAGAAAATCTATTTACATACAAAACCTTTGCAATGAACTCCCTCCTTTGAAAGGAAACCCAAAGGCAAAAAAGGCCTCAATTTATTCCCCGGCATTACATAGTCAGACAACAACCACCTGCTTATCGACAAACCTGCCAGAACGACGAAAAAATCCCTCTATTTAATTCAAGTTGAATGTCAGAAAAATTATAATTGAATAGCGTCTCATAAGTTATACAAAAAGTTCTAACAGAAGAAAAAAATCCAATTCAATTGCATAAAGCAACAAAGGACCAAGTCGAAGGTAAAATAAAATGAAGAAGAAAAAAGAAAAGTTTTTTAACTTTTATAAAAATGTATGTTATTATCAGACCATTTATTATATACAACGAAAAATCCAGAAGAATGAGGAAACTCAGAATGAAAACAGGACTACAAAGGCAAAACCTTTAACATGCAAACAAATACAACACAATCATTCCCTTTCTGGCAGGACATTTTTCATAACCCACCAAACAACAAGGATAAAGTTAAGGCTTTCCAGGAATCGGAAATAAAAATTGAATTGAAATGAACAGAACAGAGCAAAAAAAAGACGAAGAGAAAAGGAAGGAAAATCAGCCAAGGCAGTCACTCGAATAAAAAGTCCTGATTGATAATAATATTAGTTATGCACGCTACACACAGTTAAAAGAGACAGAGAACGAACGCAGCCAGAGGGGGGAAACGGAAACCGGAAATGCAGCCACGATTACAGTGTTCAGAGCTAAGACAGACACATACATTCACAGAAATACAGTGACCAAATACTAACGAGATATGCGATTCAATGTTTTTCATTCATTGGCTGTTACTAATACTAATGAAGAAAATTCAATATAATTTCATTGCAAATAACACCCTTCATCGTTCGTGGAAATCCACAAATCCTGATGACTTCTAGGAATCGTTTTTTTTTTCTTCTTCGCCAACTACTGCTCCTCCTGTTGCTGCTGCTGATTATGATCGTTTTGATAACTAAATCTTTGGAAATTGTCACGGGACATGAACGGAACAACCTGATGAAAGGCTGCGGACAAAAAGTGACTCCACAAACTTATTGAGCTCCTATTGAGATGTTAATATTGTACTACAAAGACGATGAACGGGATGACAACAAGGACAACAGCAACATCTGCAGATTGGCTGACATTTTGCAGTGTTCTGGACAACTTTTTCCGCCTTTCGGGAAAAGAAGAAAAAGCAACACACAACTTTACAGTGGCGAAAATAATGACGCAGCTATTGACGTAGTCTAGTCTGGTCATGAAACATGTAAAATTATAATGTCGAAGAAAATATTAACAAATCGTTGCTGTTTGAGGAAGGTTAACTACGATGCAGAGGGAAAATTTCTATACTAGAGACGAACAGGAGTTCTACTCTATATTAGAATCGATTTCAAATCGATTTCAGATAATCGACCCCAGAGGCCTTACTCTATACTAGAGTCGATCTCAGAGGTAATACACTATACTAGAGTGGACTTCAGAGGTCTTACTCTGTTCTAGAGTCGACTTCAGAGGCCTTTCTCTATACTAGAGTCGACCTTAGAGGCCTAACTCTATAGTACAGTCGACCTCGGAGTCCTTACTCTATACTAGAGTCGACCTCAGTGGCCTTACTCTGTAGTGGAGTCGATCCCAGTGGCCTTACTCTATATTATTACACTATATCGACTTCAGAGCTTTTTTCTCTAGAAAAAGTGAACGTCGGGCCTTTTTCTCTATAATAACTGAACGTCAGGAGCTTCTTCTCTAGAAAAACTGAACGTCACGAGCTTTATCTCTAGATTAAGTGAACGTCGGGCTATTTCTCTATAATAAGTGAACATCAGGAGCTTTTTCTCTATAATAAGTGAACATCAGGAGCTATTTCTCTAGAAAAAGTGAACGTCAGGAGCTTTTTCTCTGGAAAAGGAGAACGTCAGGAGTTTTATCGCTAGAAAAAGTGAACGTCAGAAGCTTTTTCTCTAGAAAAAGTGAACGTCAGAAGCTTTTTTTCTAGAAAAAGTGAAAGTCAGAGGCTTTTTCTCTAGAAAAAGTGAAGCTTTTTCTCGAGAAAAAGTGAACGTCAGAAGTGAAGTGAACGTCAGAGGCTTTTTCTCTAGAAAAAGTGAAGGACAGAAGCTTTTTCTCTAGAAAAAGTGAACGTCAGGAGCATTTACTCTAAAAAATTAAATGTTAGGAGATTTTTCTCTAGAAAAAGTAAATGTTAGGAGATTTTTCTCTGGAAAAGTGAACGTCAGGTGCTTTTTCACTAGAAAAAGTGAACGTCAGGTGCTTTTTCTCTAGAAAAAGTGAACGTCAGGAGCTTTTTCTCTAGAAAAAGTGAACGTCAGAAGCATTTTCTCTAGAAAAAGTGAACGTCAGGAGCCTTTTCTCTACAAAAAGTGAACAGCAGAAGCTTTTTCTCTAAAAAAAGTGAACGTTAGGAGCTCTTTTTCTCTTGAAAAAGTGAACGTTAGGAGCTCTTTTTCTCATGAAAATGTAAATGTTAGGAGATTTTTCTCTAGAAAATTTAAATGTTAGGAGATTTTTCTCTAGAAAAGTGAACGCCAGGAGCTTTTTCTCTAGAAAAAGTGTTATGATGTTTTTCTTTGGAAAAAGTAAATATTAGGAACTTTGCTGAGAGAAAAAGATTTTGTCAGGATTTTTTCAGGAAAAAAATGTCAGGAAAAATTTAACGTCTTTAGCTTTTGTAGAAAGTGAAGGAACGAATTAAGTAGAAATAGTGGATATCTGATGCTTTTGTAGAAGCTTTTTGAAAAAGTGAATGCCATAAGCTTTCTGATACATCTTATATATTCTGATGGCTATCCTTCTCCTTTTACATGTTGCAGGACATGCGAACGTGGTTTAGACCACCGTACCACAAATAGAAAGACAACCATTATGGATGGTCACACAATTTGCAACTACAAGTGTATCATAAACATAAACCACCAAAAGAATCTGCGCAAAAAAAACTGCACAAAATTCACAAAAAATTAGATACAATTACAAAATAAACTTTTTGCGCTGTCACACAGTGATACAGCGGCAAAACATCCGCGTTGCGGAGCGGCACACAATTCCACAGATCCATTACTGTTGGCTGCCATCAGCCAAAGTGAAGGCGTGGAAGGAAATGAAGGTCTGGCGAAAAATTGCAACTTTTTGACTTCATTTAACAGGCGGAAAAAGCGAATGAAATCCAGCAGCAGGACAACATTTCTAACAGGACTAGAGCATCCAGGGGAAATTTGTAAAAGGACCAGAAAACAGCAAATTTTAGTGTATTAAGGGAACGAGGTTTTTCCACCTCGATTTTTTGGGGTATAATTTGTCAAAAACTTGTTGTACTTTTTTGGTCTGTTCATAGACTGTTGCCCACAAATCTTTTTGTCGTTTATGAGTTGAAGAAAAAGGAAAAGTTTTGCCTGAATTTCTCTGAAGCATTGCACTGCAATTTGTCAAAATTGTATATCTAGATATTTTTTAGTTGTTTTTTTCTTCTGTTCAGTTCTTCCATTCTGATTCATTCATTCTTTGGTGTATTCAAAAAAATAATTTCTTTCTTCTTCTACTGATTATGATTCATAAAAGTGCATGTATTTACTTCCTTTCAATCATATTAATAATGTCTCCTCAATCTACAACTCATCCCCTCTCTCCTCCCGCCCGCCATTATTTCTCCATAATTTTGTGTTACTATTCAGTTGGTTGATTGGTCTCGTCTTGGTCTTTTTTTGTGTGTTGTTGTTGATGAAACCGGCGGACAAGTTTTCATTTTCTCGATTTGGATTTTGTGATTCATATTACATTTTGCATTTATGGCGGTAGTTTTTAGTAGTTCTGTTGCTTTTTATTAAGGAAATTCATTGATGCTCTGAGCATATAAGAAGAGAAAAAACATTCTAAAGAATTATAAACTTTGATTGCCTATAGAAAAGTTGGTCCTTTGTATGAAGTATACAACAAATTAAGGGAGGCAAATTGACGAGTGATATTTTATATGGAGATTTGAGAGCTTTAAGCACTACGCTTTTATGCGACAGGAACAAGATAATATATTAAGCGGCGCCAAATCCGTGCATTACTGTTGGACGAAAACGTTATTCTAAATTCTCATATAGGTGAAATCAAAATTATGAACATTTGTCTACAAAAACTATGCACTCATCATGCGGTTTTCTAAAGGGTTTTCCAACAAGAGGTGTTATTTTGGCATTCAAAGCAAATTAAATTTTTTGAGATATATGATCGGATGTTTATTTCATAATAAAGAGGAAGGTATGCCGTTAATAATGAAAATTAACATCAGCCAAATGGCCACCACGACCACGCTTACAGGACTATATCATTTTCATGAAATTTTCCATAATTTCCAAATCGAAAAGTGGCTGCACTATGTCCACGATAGCCTCACGAATTCTATCTTTGAGGTATTGAATCGACGCTGGGCTATTGGCGTAGACCTTATCTTTCACGTTGCCCCAAAGGAAGAAGTCGCAAGGTGTTAAATCACAAGATCTCGGTGGCCAATTGTGATCACCTCGTCGAGAGATAACACGGTCCGGAAACTTTTCCCGTAACAAAGCAATGGTTTCGTTGCTTGTGTGGCACGTAGCGCCGTCATGTTGAAAGTAAACGTTGTCCAGATTAATTCCATCCAACTCCGACCATAAAAAATCATTAATCATCTCTCGATAGCGCAATCCATTCACCGTAACTGTTGATCCAACCTCATTTTCGAAAAATTAAGGTCCAATGACCCCCTTCTCAACAATAACTCTTGGGTTTTCCGAGCCCCAGATGCGACAATTTAGCTTGTTGACGTAGCCACCGAGGTGGAAATGGGCCTCATCAGTCAAGATAATTTTTCGATAATTTTTGAATTTTCAAATTTTAATAATTTCACTGCGTTTTTGAATCGTTTGTCGTTTCATTTTTAGTAATGGCGCAGTTTCTACTTGTTAAATGACAAAGAATAAAAGCTTCAAAGGTGACAGCTACCGAAATACCGGGTGATTCAAAATAACACCTCTTGTTGGAAAACCCCTTATATTCAGAAAGATAGAACTTTTAAAAGCAATCTCACATCATTGGCTTCTCCATATCAATTCCTGTTTCAAAGTTAATTTACCACTTTGAATACCACAGTGCTAGGTGTAAACAAAGCCAGCGCTCAAAGTGTTACAAAGTTCACGCTTCTGTGGCACCTGAACGGTTAATGGCAGCCAGCTATTTTTTGGACCTCCGCCAGTCCAGTGTGTTGTTATTTACAAGCCTACAGAAGCATATTTCCGTTCTCCACACTGGTGCAAAATTAATACATAAATGTTCGAAAAAACATTGTTCCAACTTATCTTATCGGTTCATACAAAATTGGTAAATTGTTTACAAAACTTTTGCACACACAGTGCTGATTTCTACATTCGGAAGGTCAGGACCTTCGTAAACAATCCCACGCAAACGCCTACTTTATATCAATTTCCGTTTTTGCTTTATATTAAAATCACTATCTTGAAAATACTGTCATAAGTACTGGGTAGTTGTTCGAAGAAGTAGAAAACCAACAGTTACTGTCAACATGCTCGTTTTTTCTGACAAAAGTCAGTCAATGTTGTTTACAGACCTACAGAAATATATTACCATGTTTCACACAGGCGGCAAATCAATCCATAAATGTTAAAAGAAAAATTTGTTTCAAATTCTCATATTGGTTCATACAAAATTTGAATTATTGAAAATCTGTCAACAAAACCTCTGCACACAGCATGTAGTTTAATACATTCTGCAGGAGATAGCTTTCCGAAATAATCCCTCAAAATTGGCTTCTGTATATCAATTCTCGTTCTATACCAAATACCAAAATATGATATGTACCGATTAGGCGATCGAAGTATTACCAACTCCACGCGGCTGTAGCAGACAAACGGTCAATGACAATGCAACTATTTTTGACAAGCGTCAGTCTATTATGTTATTTACAAGCCTGCAGAAGTATATAGCCGTATTCAACACAAGCACCAAATCCATGCATAACTGTTAAAAGAAGATGTTGTTCCAAATTCTCAATTGTGGTTCATAAAACATTTTTAAAATTTGTCTACAAAGACTATGCACACACCAAGCAAATTTATACATGCTGAAGGATTGGCCTTTCTAAAAACCAGCTACTCCATATCAATTTTTGTTCTCCTTCTGTATTAAAATTACTATTTTGAAACTATTGAGATATGTACAAAGTCGGCGTTTCAGTTGTTACCAACACACGCTGCTGTAGCAACCAAATAGTTAATGACAGCGAGCTATGTATTTAATTCTCAGTCCTTTATATTGTTTACAAGAGCACAGAAGCATTTAGCCGTGTTCCAGACAGGCGCCAAATCAATTCTAAAATGTTGAAAACAATTGTATTATCATATTAATTCGTAAACAAGTAAAAGCGTTAAGTTCGGCCATGCCGAATCTTATAAAAAAATTGTATTCCAAATTGTCATATTAATTCGTAAATAATTAAAAGCGCTAAGTTCGGCCATGCCGAATCTTATATACCCTCCACCATGGATCGCACGTGAATGATTGCGGGTACTAATAAAATAATTATACCAAATTTCAGCCCAATTCGATGAAATTTGAGGTTTTTGTGGCGTTAAGCAGTCAAATCTAGAGGGACCTTTGTATGGAGGCTATATCAAAACATGGACCTATGACTTACCGTTGCTCGTGTGAAGGATACCGGGTATACATAAACCCCAGTTACCAACATTTAGCCCGACCAATTAATATTTGTGGTCTCTATGACGTTAAGAAGTCAAATCGGGTTGATGCCATACTATATGGGGGGCTATATCCAAAATTGAACCGATATTGCCCATTTGCAATGCCAACATACCTGCAGATATAAGAAGTATTTTAAGCAACCTATCTCGAGTATTATAGATTGTAGCGTGATTACAACAGACGGACGGACAGACGGACATGGTTAAATCGTCTTAAAATTTTTCGACGATTAATAATATATATACTTTATGGGGTCTCAGATCAATATTTAGAGGTGTTACAAACGGAGTGATAAAATGTATATACCCCCCATCCTATGGTGGAGGGTATAAAAATGAATATACCCCCTATCCTATGGTGGAGGGTATAAAAATATTGTAAATGTAGCGTAGACGACAACAGTAGGAATCACAATATGTAAGATGCTACGAGTATCGAAATATGGACCGATATTGCCCATTTTCTTTCCCAAGTTACCTGCAGCTATAAGAAGTATCTGTACCAAATTTCAGCAACCTAGCCGAAGTATTATAGATTGTAGCGTGATTACAACAGACGGACGGACGGACGGACAAGGCTAAATCGTCTTAGAATTTTACGACGATTAATAATATAGCGTGATCTATTTCGAGGTTCCCTAATATTTGAATGAAAAAACATTTCGAGCATTTCGACTGGTAACTGGCGAATGACACGCGTGATGTTTTGCTCCAAGGCATGAATCGAAGCGGGTTTGTCCGCATAAACTTTAGACTTTACATATCCCCACAGGAAAAAGTCTAACGGTGTGATATCACACGATCTTGGTGGCCAATTGACCGGCCCAAAAAAGTGAAATTATCTGCTCACCGAAGTGTTCTCTCAATTACTCCATTGATTGATGCGATGTTTGGGAAGTGGCGCCGTCTTGTTGAAACCAAATGTCGCCGAGATCACGAGCTTCAATTTCAGGCATCAAATAGTCGGTTATCACGATAACGGTCGTCATTGACGGTTACGATGAAGAAATATGGACCGATGATTCCACCGGCCACAAACCACACCAAACCGTTGTTTTTTCTGGATGAAGTGGCAGCTCTTGAATCTCTTCAGGTTGCTCTTCCTCCCAAATGCGGCAATTTTGCTTGTTTACATACCCATTGAGCCAGAAATGGGCCTCATCGCTGAACAAAATTTGGCTCGAAAACGTCGGATCTTCGGATCGGATAAAGTTGAACGATTTGTAAACGTTGTGCAGGCGTAAGTGTTTTCATAATGAAATGCCAAACAATACTTAACAAAAATAACATGACAGCATGATACGACTCACACGTGATCTGTCAAAAAAGCTATTGAAAAAAGTATCTCTACTTGGATCACCCAGATCAATGGGTCTCAGATCAATATTTAGTGGTGTTACAAATGGAGTGACAAAATGAATATACCCCCCATCCTATGGTGGAGGGTATACAAATATGACAAATTGTCACAAGTGCACACACTATGCAGTTTTCTTTATCCCAAAGAATAGAGTTTTCAGAATGAATCGCACGTATTTAGCTTCTTTATATCAATTATTGTTCTATTCCAAATACCACATAATGTATTAAAATTACAATCTCGCAATTACCAACTTCACGCTGCTGTAGCAAAAAAACGCTTAATGGCAAAGCGTTTATTTTTTGACAAGCGGCAATCTTCTATGATTTTTACAAGCCTACAGGAGCATATTGCGGTGTTCCATACATGCGCCTTATCAATCTATAAATGTTGAAAAACTAAGTTCCAAATTTACATATTGGTTCATACAAAATTTAAAAATCTGTCTACAAAAGCTATGCACACTTCTTGTGATTTTGTACATTCTGAAGCAGAGAGCTTCAGAAACAGTCCAACATAATTACCTTGTTCATATCAATTGCCGTTCTATACTAAATAACAAAATCTTGCATTAAAATTACAATATAAGTACCCGGTAGGCAATCGAAGTGTTACCAACTTCACGCTGCTGTAGCTGCCAAACGGCTACTGCCAATGCGCTTATTTTCTGACATGCGTCAGTCAATTAAGTTGTTTACAAGCTCACAGAATCATATCGCCGTATTCCACACAGGCGCCAAAGCCATGCATTAATGTTGGACTAACAAGTTATTCAAAATTCGCATTTTGGATCATTAAAAAGTGTGAAAAATTGTCTACAAGAACTATGCACACATTGTAAAGTTTCCTACCTTCTGAGAGATAGAGCTTTCAGAAACAATCCCATGCAATTAGTTACTCTATATCAATTCGGGATCTATATCAAATCTTGTATTAATAATACAAATTTGAAACTACTGTGATAAGTACAGGGGCGACACTCGCATTGTTACCAACTTCACGCTGCTGCAGCTACCAAACGGTTAATGGCCATGTGCTCATTTTAGGACTAACGCCAGTCTATTATGTTGTTTACAAGCCTAGAGAAGCATATTGCCGTATTCCATACAGGCGCCAAATCCATGCGTAAATGTTGGTCGAAAACGTTATCTTAAATTGAGATATTGGTTCATTAAAAAGTGTGAAAATTTGTATACAAAAGCATTGCACACATGGTCCTGTTTTATACATGCTGGAAGACAGGGCTATTAGAAATAACCCCACATAACTAGTTACTCCATATCAATTCCTGTTTTATACCAAATTTTGGATTAAAATTTCCATTTTGGAAGTAATGTCATTTTGGTTCATTCAAAAGTGTAAACATTTTTCTACAAAAGCATTGCACACATGGTCCAGTTTTACACATGCTCGAAGACAGGGCTATTAGAAATAACCCCACATAACTAGTTACTCCATATCAATTCCTGTTTTACACCAAATTTTGAATTAAAATTTCTATTTTGGAAGTAATGTCATTTTGGTTCATTAAAAAGTGTAAATATTTTTCTACAAAAGCATTGCACACATGGTCCAGTTTTACACATGCTGGAAGACAGGGCTATTAGAAATAACCCCACATTACTAGTTACTCCATATCAATTCTTGTTTTACACCTAAATTTGAATTAAAATTTTGGAAGTAATGTCATAAGTAACGGGTCGGCGCTCGCATTGGTACCTACTTCACGCTTCTGTAGCAACTAGACGGTTAATGACAAAGCGCTCATTTTTTGACAAGCGGTAGTCTGTTATATTATTTACAATCCTACGGAAGTATACGATTTTAGGTCGCAGTTGATAACAGTTATAGAAATGGAATTCAAAAGCAACAAGAATACTATTTTTTGTATTTGGCTGGATAACCGCAACCAACCATTGTTAATGAGCTATGGCATTTACATGTGAAAGAAATGTTTAATAATGGTAGCACATACTCTAATTTAATAAAAAAAATTACAAAATTTGTTCCCAATTGTCTATTATCGGTAGGAAAGTTATAGTCTCCAGTCATTAAAATGTAAACATTTAATCAAATATTGAGCAACATCCTAATTCTAAAGACGAAGGTAATTTACCTTCAATTCCTCTATACGATCTAATATACTCGTACATACATTACCCTTAACTTTTACAAAGCACAGTAAAAACCCTCTACCACTAACAACTATAATTATAAACAACATAGAAACTCCACTATAAGATGTGCAGTAATATTTCAATCAAAACAAGAAATAAATTATAGGGGTTTCAGAAACACACGTTTAAATATGGATGTACTTTACAAAATACACAAGAACAACAACAACTACAACAATAGCAGCAGCAAATACGTTAACAGTGCTGAAAACAAGTGCAGCAACAACTAACAATGTTAACAACTTGAACGACTAGCAACAAAAACCTAGGGGAAGCAAATAATTGTTAGTCACAATAATGTGGGGAAATATGGCACATTAGAACGCAAATAAATAGCAGCAGGATGCAATCAGCAAAAAATTAAATTTAAACAACAAAGATCTCTAAAATAAGAAAAATTTTGCAATCCGATGACTAGAAAAATCCAAAAAATGCAATCAAAATATGTAGTATAATATAGATGTCTCTTTCAGAATATTTGATGAAAAAATTCGTAGTATGGGTTAAGTGTAAAATTATATTATTTTATAAAAAATCATAAAGTTGTAAAAATTCAAAATTTAGGAAATTTAGAGCCTTATCATTTATTTATGAAAACTTCCCAACGTTTTGGAAATGAAGAATCTGACGACGAAAAAATATCAAACACCCAATCGTAATATGAAAACTATACATATTTTATTCAGAATGTCATATGTAGAGTAGGGAGTAAGTATTGAGGTAAATTTATTTTATAAAAAATTATTAAATTTAAAAGAAAATAAATAAACTTATGATCTAATAGAGTTAATTCTATATAACTTTTGTCCTTCTCTGAACTCTAAAAAGCTTATTCAAATGCCACCGATTTTGAATCACATCCCGAAGTTCAATACTACAGAAATAACTATAACTTAAATTTTCTTTCCTAACAATTAATTTTTGGCTATAAAACGATATACGATCATTCTCGAATAACATTTTCGCAGATTTTTATAAGAACATTGTATCTATGATGACTGTTCTATATAAAAATATCATCGTTGATGACTTTTATCTAAGAAAAGTTCATCATTGACGAATTTTTTATAAGAAAAGTTCATCATTGACGAATTATCTATAAGAAATGTTCATCGTTGATGAACTATCTCTTACAAAAGTTCATAATTGATGACTTTTCTCTAAGAAAATATTATTTTATCTATGAAAAGTTCATCATTGACGACTTTTCTCTTAGAAAAGTCCATCGTTAATGACTTTTTCTAAGAAAAGCTCATCTTTGATGACTTTTTTCTAAGGAAAGTTCCTCTTTGTTAAATTAAAAGCAAGAAAAGTTCATCGTTATTGACTTTTCTCTAGAAAAGTTAATCCTTTATTGACTTTTCTCTCAAAAAAGTTCATCGTTGACGAATTTTCTATAAGAAAAGTTCATCGTTGATGACCTTTATCTAAGAAAAGTTCATCATTGATGACTTATTCTTAGAAAAGTTCATCTTTGATAACTTTTTTCTAAGAAAAGTTCGTTCTTGTTGAATTTAATGCAAGAAAAGTTCATCGTTGATGACTTTTTTCTAAGAAAAGATTATCGTTGATGATTATCTCTTAAAAAATTTCATCATTGATGACCAAGAAAATTTCAATTTTTCTCTAAGAAAACTTCATCATTGATGAATTTTCTCTAAGAAAAGTTCATCATTGATATCTTTTTTCCAAGAAACGTTCATCGCTGATATCTTTTTTGCAAGAAAAGTTCCTTTTCTGGGAAAATTTCATAATTGATGACTTTTCTCTAAGAAAATCTTCCTCATTGATGACTTTTCTTACCGAAATATCATCAACGACGAACATTGTTGATGACTTATCTGTAAGAAAAGTTCATTGTTGATGACTTTTCTGTAAGAAAAGTTCACTGTTGATGACTTTTCTGTAAGAAAAGTTCATTGTTGATCACTTTTTTGTAAGAAAAGTTCATTGTTGATGACTTTTCTATACGAAAAGGTCACAGTTGATGACTCTTCTATACGAAAAAGGTCATCGTTGATGACTCTTCTATACGAAAAAGGTCATCGTTGATGACTTTTCTATTCGAAAAAGGTCATCGTTGATGACTTTTCTACACGAAAAGGTCATCGTTGATGACTTTTCTATACGAAAAGGTCATCGTTGATGACTTTTCTATACGAAAAGGTCATCGTTGATGACTTTTCTATACGAAAAGGTCATCGTTGATGACTTTTCTATACGAAAAGGTCATCGTTGATGACTTTTCTGTACGAAAAGGTCATCGTTGATGACTTTTCTATACAAAAAGGTCATCGTTGATGACTTTTCTATACAAAAAGGTCATCGTTGATGACTTTTCTATACGATAAGGTCATCGTTGATGACTTTTCTATACGAAAAGGTAATCGTTGATGACTTTTCTATACGAAAAGGTAATCGATTGTGGTGGAGGCCATTTGAATGACGTTTTATTTAGAACTTAATTGTGTCGATTTTACTTCACATTAAATAAAAAACTTTTGAATTTCCTTAACAATAAGTGTGTTTTTTTTCAAAGAAATCATATCACTCTCTTATATCACTCTCTTATATCCAGGGGACATGGATTAATTACTTTAATCAGAAATGTGCGCAACTTTATGGTTTTCGGACAATGCTCAACACAACATTTAAGTATTTCAACGCTCGTCAGCCCTTTTGCCGTCGATTTCAATTGACTTCTGTGGTACCTATATTAGATTCAAATTTATACTGGCTCATATTTTAACGTATTCGAAAATCGACCACTTTAACACAGGATATAGAGATTGTCCGGTTATAACTTCGAAATGTTATAACGTTTTTTTCGGCATTAAAATTAGTTCAGTATATATTTTCACTATCAACAATAAAACATATGATAAATATCCACACAAAGTACTCCTGCAAGTACTATTTGAAAATCAAGGAGACTAACGTTCAAGGAGAGTATACGTAGTTTAAAATGTAAATTTTAGGTACTATTTGAAATTCAAGAAGATTCAAACATCCAAGAGAGTGTATACGAGTACATAGTTTAAATTATATTGTTATTACTCATACGGCACCAAGTACTTTTATTCTACACATCTTTAACTTCGCTTCCAATTTGGATTTTAATGTTATATAAACTGCATAAACTGTCATGTAAAACATTTGCTACATTTTTGTTCCAAGTCCTTTCTGATAAAAATTACCTATGTGGATAATTTTTATCAGAAAGGACTTTCGTTTCGTTCGTTTTTATGTCCGTCCATCTGCCCATATATCTTTGTGCTCAAAGTCTAGCTAGCAAAAGTGAACTGATCTTAACGATATTTTCCAGAGTTTTTTTTTTCTTCAAAGTCCAGCAAGCGAAAATGAACTGATCTAACGATATATTCCACAGTTTTTTCTTCAGTTACGATCTCTAATAAGAATAGGCCTCCTGGTCTGAATTTTGATATATACCTGGGTTACTGGGATCTACAATTTGTATTTTATGTTTTCCTAAACCAACCAGTCTGTTGAAAGCACGCTGAAAAATGATTCAGGAGCATAACATTTTATACTAATAATTCATACATTTAAAAAGTGAGAGCGTTAATGTCGGCCATGCCGAAATTTATATACCCTACACCATGGATTGCATGTGAATAACTTCGGGTACAAATAAACTCATTTGAATTACCAAAATTTCAGCCCGATTTGTTAAAATTTGCGGTGTGTTTTGCTTTAAAAGCCAAATTTAGATTGACCTTTGTATGGGAGCTATATCAAAACATGGACCAATGACCTTTGTCCGTGTGGAGGGTTCTGATAAGCATATAAAAAACACAAATAAACTCATAAAACCAAATTTCAGCCCGATTTGTTGAAATTTTTTGCGTTAAAAAGTCAAATCTAGACATTCCTTTATATGGGAGCTATTGCTACCGTTCAGCCCGAGCAATTGAAATTTGTTGTATATATGTCAATAAGAAGTCAACTCGGAGAGATGCTATATATGGGGGCGGGGCTATATCTAAAACTTGACCGATGTGGTCCATTTTCAATCCCAATATACCTACAGTTATAAGAAGTATATAGAAAATTTCAGCAATTTTGCTCTAGTATTATGGATTGAAGCGTGATTAAAACAGACGGACGGACGGAAGTGGTTAAATCGTCTTCGAATTTTAGGACGACTAACAATAAAGTAAAGGGTGGTTAAATTGTAAGGTCCGATGTTGAATGTGAACCACACCTAAACGTCAAGTTTCTTTCTGCATTTCATTTGACATTTCTCAATTTCAGACTAACTCAATTTGAACCATGGAAAGATACACAGTCGAGCAACGCGTTAAAGTTTTTTAAGCCTTTTACGAAAATGGGCGTTCGAATCAAAATGCATTTCGTGCACTTCGTGATGTTTTTTTGATCAGCATAGTTGACCGAATGTGTCCACAATCGGGAGAACTGTGCGCAAATTTCAGCAAACCGGGTCTGTAGGAGATGGGAAAACACCTGTGTATGCTCGCCCGTTCGTTTGGTGCGGCTTATGTGCTGGCGAGGTCATCGGCCCATACTTCTTCGGAATGAGGCCGGTCAGGCAGTTACTGTGAATGGTGTTCGCTATCGTGAGATTATAACGAACTTTTTATGGACCGAATTGGAAGATATGGATGTGGACAATATGTGGTTTCAACAGGACGGTGCCTTTTGCCACATAGCTAACGAAACAATGGCTCTTTTACGCAACAAATTCAATGGCCGTGTTATCTCACGTCGTGGCGATTTCAATTGGCCGCCAAGATCATGTGATTTGACACCGTTGGACTTCTTTCTTTGTGGTTATTTGAAAGAAAAGGTGTACGACGATAAGCCAGCAACAATTCAAGAGCTAAAGGATGAGATAATTCGGCACATTAGCGGTATAGAACCTCAATTATGCCTCAGCGTTATCGAAAATTTGGACCATCGGATGTAGGTGTGCCGCCGAGGTCGCGGCGGCCATTTTGCCGATTATTTGTCTCATACATAATTGAACCATACCAAAATTATCATAATAAAAAGGAATGACAATAATTTCCTAAATAATTTGTGTTTTATTCAAAATCAACATCGGCTCTTAAAATTTAACCACCCTTTATATTATTATAGTTTGTGAAGTCTCTGATCAATATTTAGAGGTGTTACGGAGTGACAAAATGGATATACCCCCACTATCCTATCACAGTACAACACATTATTTTGGGACTCAATTCTGAGAATTGGACGTGAAAATAGCCCCAAAAATAAGAACTTCTGCATCATTCGTTTAGTCAAGTTGGCTAAATTAATAATTTAATGGCCATACGATTTTTTTTGCTCAAGGTGAATTTGGTGCACTTTTTCTATATTTTTTCTCGGTATACCGAACGGTATATAATATTCTCTTTTGTGTCTGATGCAAAGTTGTAAATATTGAATAGGAGAAACAAAATGCGGAACAAACCTACTAGAAAAAAGTGCATTCAGTACCTTAAATATTGCAAAAATGGCAACAAAGTCATAAAATATCTGTCAGTAATATAGCGAAAAATACGCATACGTAATACGCATACCTAATAAATTAGAACATTATAAAACATAACAGAAAATTTTTGCGATGTTTTAGACACTGGATGCACATTTTTCGGGTAGATTTGTTTCGCATTTTTTCCTCCTATTTAATATCTACAAATGTGCTTCAGACACAAAAGAGATATTCCGTACGGTATACCGAGAAAAATATACACGCTGAAAAAAAATCGCTTCTGTAGTATATTGTCCCAAACATATTCGGCTTGAAACGTATATATGTTTAGGGTACAGTCTAAACATGTAATATTTGGTACACACAAAAATTGTTTATTTGGAAAGATGATGTTCTAAACAAATATTTGTTTACATCCTAATGTGACTGTTATTTGCGAAACAAATATTTATTTGCATTTAAGTAATCATAAAGTACATAAATTGTGTTAAATTTTTCAGTAATTCAAAGTTAAATTTTTTAGACATTTTTAATGTTTGTAAAAATAATAATAATTGAAATCGTATAATCTTGCATAAATATAAAGTACTTAGAGGATTGACAACTAATGATAGCTTGAAATACACAGAAATTTGAAATGATTGAAAACAGAAGTTAATGCTGCGTATGGTATCATAACTGGGAGGTACAATTCGAAACCAACGAAAAATTGAAAAAGAAATTCGAAAAAGTCAGCAAAAGTTTTGGAAATTTTTTTTAAATAACATATATTTGGAAACATTCCTAAATAATAATTTTATTTGTATTTAAACACATATTTTATTTGAGAAATTTAGTTTGGAAATATAATTTGTTGTAATATATTAATATATGCGTTCCGCATATATTTTATTGATTTTCAAATAAAATTTATTTGCTAAGAAATATATAATACTAGCTGAGCCCGGTGCGCTTCGCTGCCCATGTCAAAGTTATTCCGATTAAAAAGATATTATTTTTGTAATAATTATTATTTATTTGTTCTTTATTGAAGTGCTCTTTGATATACTACATTTTTTGTTTTGCCATTTGGTGCGAATACATAAAGATCGGATGGTTTACCCATATATATGTACCTCCGATTTGGCATATATGCACCATAAGCAACATTTTTGAACCGATTTGTACAAAAATTGACAGAGAGTAGTCTGGTGATACACTTAGAGACAATACAAAATTTGGCGAAAATCGGTTCAGATTTAGATATAGCCCCCATATATATGTTACCCCCGGTTTGATATGTAAGCGCTGTAGAAAATGTATTTTATATCCGATCAGCAAGAAATTCGGCAGAAAGAGGTTTCTTATTAGATAAAGGAATACCGCAAAATTCGGAGAAAAGCGGTTCAGATTTATATGTAGCCCCCATATATATGTTACCCCCAATTTGACATGTAAGCGCTGTAGAGACTGTGTTTTATATCCGATCAGTACGAAATTCGACAGAAACAGGTTTCTATTTTACATGAATGAGTATTCAAGGAAAATCGATTCAGATTTATATATAACCTCCATATATATGTTCCTACAGATTTGGTTACAAAGCGCTATAGAAGTTGTACTTTACTTCCGATCATTACAAAGTTCTCCAGAAAAATGTTTCTCAATTTAGGAACGAATATTGCTTAATGTAGCGATTATCGGTTCAAAATAATATATACATACACACACACACCACATTTACCAATTATTCCAAATTATTATCGCAATGACCCTTATCGCATTGTTAGGGAGGTGTAGGGTATTATATAGTCGGCCCCGCCCGACTTTCTGCCTTTCCTTACTGGTATTATTAGCAATAAATTCACTGAATGAAAAAATACCGAATTCAGTGGAAAGTCCAGAAAATAGAAATGTATACTTATAAAATTTCCAAATTCTTGTTTCATTGGTCATGCATCACATTATCATATTGCGATTGTATTGGAGTAAGCAGCTGTAATTATCTCATATCGAGCATTTTTGTTCATGTATTTCCTATATAATCCTTGCAAGATATATCTGTGCCACGCCCACTGGCCCATTTGTAAGCCAATCGCGTAGACTGCTACCAGATACATGTACGCAAAATTTCAACACTCTCGCTAACAAAATGAGCAACATAATTCAATTTCAAAATTTGGCTTATATGGGCGGTGGCACGCCCATTGGTCAGATCCCGCCAATTTTTGGACCAATCACGTGGACTGTCACCAGATACATATGTACAACATTACAGCACTCTAGGTAAAAAAGTGTGCAAGATATATCAATTTCGAAATTAGGCTTATAAGGGCGGGGCCACGCCCATTGGTCCGATCCCGCCCATTTTCTGACCACTTACGTAGAATGCCACCAGATACATATACACAACATTGCAGCACTCCCGATAGCAAATTGTGCAGGATATCAAAATTTGGTCTATGTAGGCGGGGACACGCCCATTGGACCGACCCTTCCCATTTTTGGACCAATCACGCAGACTGCCACCATATACATATACACAAAATTGCAGTACTCTCGCTAACATATTGTGCAAGTTATATCAATTTCAAAATTTGGCTTATATGGGCGGGGCTAAGCCCATTGGTCCGATCCCGCCCATTTTTTGACCAATTACGTAGAATGCCACCAGATACGTATACGCAACATTGCAGCACTCCCGCTAGCAAATTGTGCAAGATATCAAAATTTCAAAATTTGGTCAATGTGGGCGGGGCCACGCCTATTGGTCCGAACCCGCCCATTTTTTGACCAATTACGTAGAATGCCACCAGATAAATATACGCAACTTTGCAGCACTCCCGCTAGCAAATTGTGCAAGATATCAAAATTTGGTCTATGGGGCGGGGCCACGCCCATTGGTCCGATCACGCCCATTTTTGGAGCCATCACGTAGACTGCCACCATATACATATACATAACATTCCAGCACTCTCGCTACGGGTTTCTATTTTACATGAATGAGTATTCAAGGAAAATCGATGCAGATTTATATATAACCTCCATATATATGTTCCTCGAGATTTGGTTACAAAGCGCTATAGAAGTTGTACTTTACTTCCGATCATTACAAAGTTCTCCAGAAAAATGTTTGTCAATTTAGGAACGAATATTGCTAAATTAAGGATTATCGGTTCAAAATACATTTACCAATTATTCCAAATTATTATCGCAATGACCCTTATCGCATTGCTAGGGAGGTGTAGGGTATTATATAGTCGGCCCCCCTCGACTTTCTGCCTTTCCTTACTGGTATTAGTAATAAATTCACTATATGAAAAAATACCGAATTCAGTGGAAAGTCCTGAAAATGGAAATGTATACTTATAAAATTTCCAAATTCTTGTTTCATTGGTCATGCATCACATTATCGTATTGCGATTGTATTGGAGTGAGCAGCTGTAATTATCGCATACCGAGCATTTTTGTTCATGTATTTCTTATATAATACTTGCAAGATATATCAAAATGTGGGCTGTGCCACGCCCACTGGTCTTATTCCGCCCATTTGTAAGCCAATCACGTGGACTGTCACCAGATACATATGTACAACATTACAGCACTCTAGATAAAAAATTGTGCAAGATATATCAATTTCGAAATTTGGCTTATAAGGGCAGGACCACGCCCATTGGTCCGATCCCGCCTATTTTCTGACCAATTACGTAGCATGCCACCAGATACGTATACACAACATTGCAGCACTCCCGATAGCAAATTGTGCAAGATATCAAAATTTGGTCTATGTGGGCGGGGCCACACCCATTGGGCCGATCCCGCCCATTTTTGGACCAACCACGCAGACTGCCACCATATACATATACACAAAATTCCAGCACTCTCGCTAACATATTGTGCAAGTTATATCAATTTCAAAATTTGGCTTATATGGGCGGGGCCAAGCCCATTGGTCCGATCCTGCCCATTTTTTGACCAATTACGTAGAATGCCACCAGATACATATACGCAACATTGCAGCACTCCCGCTAGCAAATTGTGCAAGATATCAAAATTTCAAAATTTGGTCAATGTGGGCGGGGCCACGCCTATTGGTCCGAACCCGCACATTTTTGGACCAATCACGTAGATCGCCAACGGATATATATACACACAATTCCAGGTCTCTCGCTAACAAATTGTGCAAGATATCACATTTTTAAAATTTGGCTTATATGGGCGGTGCCACGCCCATTGGTTCGATCCCGCCCGTTTTTGGATCAATCACGTGGACTGCCATCAGATACATATGTACAACATTACAACACTCTAACTAACAAATTGTGCAAGATATATCAATTTCAAAATTTTGCTTATATGGGTGGGGCCACGCCCATTGGTCCGGTCCCGCCCATTTTTTGACCAATTACGTAGAATGCCACCAGATACATTTACGCAGCATTGCAGCACTCCCGCTAGCAAATTGTGCAAGATATCAAAATTTCAAAATTTGGTCTATGTGGGCGGGGCCACGCCCATTGGTCCGATCCCGCCCATTTTTGGAGCCATCACGTAGACTGCCACCATATACATAACATTCCAGCACTCTCGCTAACAAATTGTGCAAAATATCTCAATTTCAAAATTTGGCTTATATGGGCGGGGCCACGCCCATTGGTCCGATTCCGCCCATTTTTGGAGAATTCACATAATCTGACACTAAATGCATACACACGAAATTTCAGCACTCTAGCTAAAAATTTTTCTCAATACCAAAATTTGACCCATATGGGCGGGTCCACGCCCACTTGATACATCGAAAATTCAAGTACCCTATTTTCAGCACCCCCTACACATGTACATTCTGTGAAAATTTCAAGATGATCGGTCTAGCCGTTTAGACGTCTATACGGAACAAACATACAAACAAACAAACCCACAAACAAACCCACAAACAGACACTCTCTTTTATATATATAGATTTAAAAAATTGTGTTCCAAATATATTTTCTTTCGATTCAAACATATCAAAAAAGGCGATTTTGCCCCGTGCAGAAAAAGTGCAAAAAATCCACCTTGAGCTGAAAAATACCTGTACTGTGTTATGGTTGGACCACCCTTTATAATAATCAGATATACCTACAACTTCGTATTTGCTCCCAATCTTTTATTGTTTGTCTTTAAAGGTAGTTTTTTTCTTAATGATATATTTGTATGTTAATTCTGTAAATGATCACCGGGTGGTATAAGTAGTTTAAATATATTTTTTATACCTTTACATCATACCTTTTAAAAAGGACTAAAGTATACTAAATCTGTCACGCCGTCTTCAAAATTTCGATTATTGACAGGGTCTCCATAATGTGGGATGCTATAATAAAATATCGCCCATAGTCAACTTACAAAAACATTTTATTTTCTTCACCATTGAATTGAAGTATAAGTATACTTGGATTTTGAGCAATTAATCTGGGACGCTATAAATATCGCCATAATAATGACAAATGATTAATAAATTGTGTATAAGGAGCATAACATTTTTCTTTTCTGGGTCTACTACTGTATTTTAATAGCTTAACTCAGATATAGCGAGCTTCAGTTTTTACGAAAACTAACTCCTACATTTTCTAGCATGTATAGGGTGATCCATTTCGAGGTTCCCTAATTTTTTAAAGAAAAAAACACAGAAAATTCAAATTGAATGGGGAATGTTTATTATCATTTGAAAGAACATTCTTTGGCATTTATTTTTTGAAGATTATGTCTAACAAATGTTGGCCGCGGATACGTCTCAGGTGGTCCATCCGTTGAGTCCAATTTTCGATGACTCGTTCGAGAATTTCGACTGGTAACTGGCGAATGACACGCGTGATGTTTTGCTCCAAAGCATGAATCGAAGCGGGTTTGTCCGCATAAACTTTAGACTTTACATATCCCTACAGGAAAAAGTCTAACGGTGTATTATCACACGATCTTGGTGGCCAATTGACCGCCCCAAAACGTGAAATTATCTGCTCACAGAAGTGTTCTCTCAATTAATCAATTGATTGATGCGATGTGTGGGAAGTGGCTCCGTCTTGTTGAAACCAAATGTCATTTTTGGAGAAATATGGACCGATGATTCCGGTACGTCGGATCGGGAATCGGTCAATGGCAAAAAGATAGCTCTTTACGAGAGCTAAAATATTGCTCATAAGTGTCAAGGTCGTGGGTCGACTGGAAAGTGTTTTTTTTTAATTTATAAAAAAAATGGACTTAGCGCAATTGGCGAACGATTATTTTGATAATAAAACTAAATAATTTGTAAACGTTGTTCAGGTGTAAGTCTTTCCATGATGAAATGCCAAACAATACTTAACAAAAATAACATGACAGCATGGCACGAATCACACGTGATCTGTCAAAAAAGGCTATTGAAAAAGTATCTCTACTTAGATCACCCTATATAACAAAAATTTAAGTCATTTCAGCATCCATCTGTCTGTCAGGCTGGTGTATGGGCTAACTGTCGAAAATACTAACCAATTGACTTCATATTGAAACGAAGATGGGCCCCGTAGTAGTCCACTCCTTCTGGTACTTCCCCCATAAAAGGTTATAATTTAGTGAAATATTGATTATCTTTATAACTTCTATTCTACATACCATAATCTTCTGCAATTCAAGTCATTTCAGCATCCATCTGTCTGTCAGGCTGGTGTATGGGCTAACTGTCGAAAATGCTAACCAATTGACTTCATATTGAAACGAAGATGGGCCCCGTAGTAGTCCACTCCTTCTGGTACTTCCCCCATAAAAGGTTATTATTTAGTGAAATATTGATTATCTTTATAACTTCTATTCTACATACCATAATCTTCTGCAATTCACCACATACTCGTAGTAATAGTTTATCCGACGCCATTGCCTTGAAAAAAAATGAACGCTGCCACGTCCTTTTCAGAACTTCACACATAAAAGGAATCAATTTGTACAAAAATAACTTTACAATATGTTTTTACAATGGTTTTTATGTGAATCAATACGGGTTAACCCATTTGGGAGCAACAACCAAGTACAAATGAAAAGCCCCTGCAAGGGTTAATTAAATCTAGCGACATGTTTTGGAAAGAGGAAGTTCGTTCAAAGTTGTAGACATTACGAGTGCCTCCGATTTATTAAAAAATGCAATAAATTTTAATTTTCAATATTTTGAAAATTTTTAAAGACGTTTGATAATAACAGTCCAGTGAAAAGTGGGTTTTAGTGAGTACGCCGTTTTAGGTACTTTGCACACAAAGTTCGAATTCATACCACATTGGAATATCTCATAACTTTAATACTAGTACATCCGCAGAAATATACTTCGGTACAGTACTATTCCGCTGCAGTATCTACTGATTAGCGCCAAATTGGGATATTTTTCCTGGTGGCACCGGGGACCGGTTGATTATATCCTACACCAGACTGTGGTCCAGGATATTGTGAGTTTGTGCTTTTGTTTGTAACACCCAAAAGGAGAAAGGATAGACCGGTCGTTTATTATACCGATCGACTTTGAATCACTTCCTGAGTCGATGTAAACACGTCCGTCCGTCTGTAGATGAATCCTTGAAATCAAAGTACAGGTCGTAATTATGGTTCGATTGTGATTAAATTTAGCACAGCTCATTTTTTTAGCCCTGGGACGATCCCTATTGAAATTGGTGAAAATCGGTTTAGTTTTAGATATAGCCCCCATATATATGTTTCTTCCGATTTGGCTTCTAAGGGCTATAGAAGGTGTATTTTACACCATATCGAGATAAAAATTGACAGAGATAAGTCTCTTCAGCCATTACTAATGACTACTAAATTTAGTGGAAATCGGTTCAGATTTCAATATAGCCCTCAAATATATGTTCCTTCCGAAATTGGCTTCTAAGGCATATATAGGGTGTATTTTGTACCAGATCGAGGTAAAAATTGACAAATAAATATCTCTTCGCCCATTAATAAAGACTACCAAATTTGGAGGAAATCGGTTCAGATTTAGATATATATGGTCCTTTCGATTTGGATTCTAAGGCCTGTAGAAGGTGTATTTTACACCAGATCGAGGTAAAAAATTTCAGAAACTAATCTCTACGTCCATTAATAAATACTACTAAATTTAGTGGAAATCGGTTCAGATTTTGATATAGCCCCCATATATAAGTTCCTTCCGATTTGGCTTCTAAGGCCTATAGATGGAGTATTTTACACCAGATCGAGATAAAAATTGGCAGAAACAAGTCTCTTTGACCATTAATAAAGACTAAAAAATTTAGTGGAAATCGGTTCAGAGTTAGATATAACTCCATATATATGTTCCTTCCGATTGGACTTATAAGGCCTATAAAAGGAGTATTTTACACCATTGACAGATAATAGTCTCTTCGATCATTAATAAAGACTACCAAATTTAGTGGAAATCGGTTCAGATTTAGATATAGCTCCCATACATATGTTCCTTCCGATTTGGCTTCTAAGGACTATAGAAGGAGTATTTTACACCAGATCGGGATACAAATTGACAGAGAATAGTCTCTTTGCCCATTAATAAATACTACCAAATTTAGTGGAAATCGGTTCAGATGTTGATATAGCCCCCATATATGTTCCTTCCGATTTCGCTTCTAAGGCCTATAAAAGGAGTATTTTACACCAGATCGAGATAAAGATTGACAGAGACAAGTCTCTTCGCCCATTAGTAAATACTACCAAATTTAGTGGAAATCGGTTCAGATTTGGATATAGCCCCCATACATATGTTCCTTCCGATTTGGCTTCTAAGGCCTGTAGAAGGTGTATTTTACACCATATCGAGGTAAGCTAAATTTTCCACACGATTAGTATGCAATTTTAAATTTTACTTGATCCACTGGCTTATAGTACGAGTTTCAAGGTATTCGATTCAAATTTAGATCAAATATATGCGTGCTAATTCTGCTCTATTAACATGGTGTAGGGTATCATATAGTCGGCTCCGCCCGACTTTTATCTGTCCTTACTGTTTTTTTCATTTCGTATTTTTTATTCTGCTGTACAGTGGAATGCGATCCATTGAGGAGCAATTCTACCTCACCTAAGGTAATGCCGTTTTACTTGTTTTGAACTGGAATCGAATTTGCACCTAACACATTTTACCAAGTTAATATAATTTTTGAAAAAAGCTAAGGTTTTATCTTCTGTGAAAGGATCAATGCGGTTTCTATATCAATAAATTATATACATACCGGGTGTTATAAGTAATATCGATTTATTTCCTTAATTTCAAGAAAATAATTTTCCCGCAAAACTAAATTTGGTAAAAAAACTTGAAGAACACATACTGCCCTTCAAATCTAGGTATCAAACTTTGAAATCCATTCACACCATTCCGAAATAAATAATTTTAAAAACATTCACTTCAAATTAAAAAAAAACAACAAATTTTGCCCGCATCAAAAACGTATGTTTTTTTCGAAAGATTTCTGTGCTATAAACCGAAACATTTCTGTTAGATTTAAAAGAACTCAACAAAATGTACAAGTACTTTGGGTACGATTTGAATTAGAGTTTAAAAACTTTAAAGATTTAAAGAAGCAATGAAACAATACATGCCAAGAAAGTGAGTACACAGACATCTGCAAATGTGTGTGTGTGCGATTATTTGAGTGTATTGCTTATCAAATCCAAAAAAGCAACAACACCAATACACATAACGACAACCACGCAACAACAACATTTGAAAAACTACCAAGTTGTTGCTGTTGTAATATAGTACACCGAGCACACATCAAATCAAAAACACCAAAAAGGAAGAAAAGTTTTAGAAACTAAAGTTCCTGGAAAATTACAAAACATGAAAGGCACAAAAAACACACACATACACCCAAATGAATGACTGAATGAATATATGTGAATTCTCTAAAGCGAAGCCCTCTACCTCTCTCTGGCTCCAGTTTTTCTCTCGGTTTTCTTTGATTTGACGATAGGTTCAAATGTATAAAAATAAGTGGGAAATTTGTGTAAAATTCTATGGCACTTTTCAAATACCGACTAAGTACTCGTACTTCTCATGTGTAGCTGTTGCTGTGTTTACCCTCGTTCCCTACATCTCTTTGCCGGCTCTCCTAGATGGAAGCTCAGGCATCATGCTGTGTGTCTTCGTCAGTGTTGACGACAGCAATTGCTAGACACGCAGCCTAAAAGTATGCAGTAATAAAACATTCAAGACAATCCCTGCATACATACAACGAAAAAGAGGAAAAAAGGAAACTATTTGATGTTTAACAAAATACACACAACAACTATAAAAACGGGAAGGAGCTGGACAAGATAGGAATTAAAATTTTTTCTAAAAGGGGCCTCAAATGATAAAATGATTAGAATTTTGTCATGAAAATGGAGAAGATGGTCTCACGCAACTTTCCTATTGAAAAGGTGGTCTTTGACAACTTTTCCTATGGGAAAGTTGGTCTTTGGCATCTCTTCCTATGGAAAATGTGGTTTCCGACAACTTTTCCTATGTAAAAGGTGGTCTCCGACAACTTTTCCTATGTAAAAGGTGGTCTCCGACAACTTTTCCTATGTAAAAGGTGGTCTCCGACAACTTTTCCTATGTAAAAGGTGGTCTCCGACAACTTTTCCTATGGAAAAGATGGTCTCCGACAACTTTTCCTATGGAAAAGATGGTCTCCGACAACTTTTCCTATGGAAAAGATGGTCTCCGACAACTTTTCCTATGGAAAAGATGGTCTCCGACAACTTTTCCTATGGAAAAGATGGTCTCCGACAACTTTTCCTATGGAAAAGATGGTCTCCGACAACTTTTCCTATGGAAAAGATGGTCTCCGACAACTTTTCCTATGGAAAAGATGGTCTCCGACAACTTTTCCTATGGAAAAGATGGTCTCCGACAACTTTTCCTATGGAAAAGATGGTCTCCGACAACTTTTCCTATGGAAAATATGGTCTTTCCTACAGAAAAGGTTGTCTCCAACAACTTTTCCTATAGAAAAGGTTGTCTCCAACAACTTTTCCTATAGAAAAGGTTGTCTCCAACAACTTTTCCTATAGAAAAGGTTGTCTCCAACAACTTTTCCTATAGAAAAGGTTGTCTCCAACAACTTTTCCTATAGAAAAGGTTGTCTCCAACAACTTTTCCTATAGAAAAGGTTGTCTCCAACAACTTTTCCTATAGAAAAGGTTGTCTCCAACAACTTTTCCTATAGAAAAGGTTGTCTCCAACAACTTTTCCTATAGAAAAGGTTGTCTCCAACAACTTTTCCTATAGAAAAGGTTGTCTCCAACAACTTTTCCTATAGAAAAGGTTGTCTCCAACAACTTTTCCTATAGAAAAGGTTGTCTCCAACAACTTTTCCTATAGAAAAGGTTGTCTCCAACAACTTTTCCTATAGAAAAGGTTGTCTCCAACAACTTTTCCTATAGAAAAGGTTGTCTCCAACAACTTTTCCTATAGAAAAGTTTGTCTCCAACAACTTTTCCTATAGAAAAGGTTGTCTCCAACAACTTTTCCTATAGAAAAGGTTGTCTCCAACAACTTTTCCTATAGAAAAGTTTGTCTCCAACAACTTTTCCTATAGAAAAGGTTGTCTCCAACAACTTTTCCTATAGAAAAGGTTGTCTCCAACAACTTTTCCTATAGAAAAGGTTGTCTCCAACAACTTTTCCCGTAGAAAACATGGTCCCCGACATCTTTTTTTATGAAAAAGGTTCTTCCGACATCATTTCCTATGAAAAATGTGGTCTCCGACAAGTTTTCCTATGGAAAAGGTGGTGTCCGACAAGTTTTTCTATGGAAAAGGTGATCTCCGATAAGTTTTTCTATGGAAAATATGGTCTCCGACAATTTCTCCTATGGAAAAGGTGGTCTCCGACATCTTTTCCTATGAAAAGGTGGTGTCCGACAAGTTTTTCTTTGGAAAGGTAGACTCCGCCAAGTTTTACTGTAGAAAAGATGGTCTCCGACAGCTTTTTCTATGGAAAAAATTTTTCCTATGGAAAATATGGTCTTCGACAATTTTTCCTATGGAAAAGATGGTCTCCGACAATTTTTCCTTTGGAAAAGATGGTCTCCGAGAACTTTTCCTATGAAAAATGTGGTCTCCGACAACTTTTCCTATGAGAAAAGGTGGTTCCCGACAACAACTTTAATAGGCCTTCTCCTCAAGTCCCGCGAACCTGCGTTGGGGCCCTTTCTGTCTCATTTTTAAAACAAACACCATACAAAGTCTTCATGAAACTACATAATGGTCTGTTTATATATGTTTGTATATATTGTTGAAAATTTCAATGGATTTTGTTTCTTGGTAGTATTATATATTGCATGTGTGTGAATGTGTTGCTATTTCACATGTCGAGTAATAAATACACCCAGACAATTATGGCTCCTTAGACTATTTTCCATTTTTAACTAAAACCACATATTCAACCAAATAAAAACCCAACAAATCAAAGGGTTTGGGTTACCACTTTACGTAGTATTTATACCCTACACCACACTGTGGTACAGGGTATTATGACTTTGTGCAGTTGTTTGTAACACCCAAAAGGAAAAGAGATAGGTCCATTGTTTATTATACCGATAGACTTGTAATCACTTTCTGAGTCGATTTAGCTATGTCCGTCTGTCTGTCTGTCTGTCCGTCTGTCTGTCGGTCTGTAGATGTATTCTTGTAATCAAAGTACAGGTCGCAATTATGGCCCGATCTGGACGAAACCTTACACATATCTTTTTTTTGGCCCAAGTACGATCCCTATTTAATTTGGTTGAAATCGGTTCAGATTTGGATATAGCCCCCATATATATGTTAGCCACGATTTGACATGTAAGCGCTGTAAAAACTTTATTTTATATCCGATCAGTATGAAATTCAGCAGAAAGAGGTCTCTTATTATATGAATGAACACTTTTAAATTTGGAAGAAATCGGTTCAGATTTAGATATAGCCCCCATATATACGTTACCCCCGATTTCACATGTAAGCGCCGTAAAAAAATTATTTTATAACCGATCAGTGTGAAATTCTGCAGAAAAAGGTTTCTTATTACATGAAGGAATACTGCCAAATTCGGAGAAAATCGGTTCAGATTTAGATATAGCCCCCATATATATGTTACCCCCGATTTTACATGTAAGCGCTGTAAAAAGTGTATTTTTAATCCGATCAGTACGAAATTCGGCAGAAAGAGGTTTCTTATTACATGAATTAATACTGCCAAATTTGAGGGAAATCGTTTTAGATTTAGATATAGCCCCCATACATATGTTACCCCCGATTTAACATGTAAGCGCTGTACAATCTGTATTTTATATCCGATCAGTAAACAAATCTACACAAAGAGGTTTCTTATTATATGAAGGGATACTTCCAAATTCAGAGAAAATCGGTTCAGATTTAGATATATATAGATATATTACCCCCGAGTTGACATGTAAGTGCTGTAGAGACTGTAGTTTATATCCGGTCAGTACGAAATTTGACAGAAAGAAGTTTCTTTTTTTACATGAATGAGTATTCAAGGAAAATCCGTTCAGATTTATATATAACCTCCATATAGTATATGTTCCTCCTGAGTTGGTATCAAAGCGCTATAGAAGTTGTACTTTACTTCCGATCATTAATATTTTCCGGAAAGATGTTTCTCAATTTAGGAACGAATGTTGCTTAATTTAGCGATTATCGGCTCAGAATTAGATAATATGTTCCTGCCTACTTACCAATTATTCCCAATTATTATCGCAATGACCTTTATCGCATTGTTAGGGAGGTGTAGGGTATTATATAGTCGGCCCCGCCCGACTTTCTGCCTTTCCTTACTGGTTTATGTTTTATTTATTAGCAGTCTGTTGGAGCGTGGGGGTGTGGGGTTACCAAGCAAAAAATAGTGATTAAAATTGAATGTCTTCAGCAAAGCTAAGACATAACGCCTACGTTTGGATCTGCTTCTCTATAGACCCGATCCCTGCATAGTTTCACATATGCCAAAAACAAATTATTGGAAACTTATTATTAAAATAAACGAAACAAGTTTAAAACAACTTTCATTATTTGCGGGGTTGGAGAAGGGGCAAAAATTGAAACGAAAACTTTTTGTAATCTAAGGAGTTAGCAGAGAAGGGAACCCTTTTGTCTCTGTGTGTGTAGTTTATAATCACTTTAAGAGAAAACAAACATATGTTTAGGAAGGTTTTTTTTAAAGGAGTGGAGCACTCAAGGAAAAATGTTAGTTGAAATGGAAGAATGTGAAACAAGAATGATATAAAAACCCGGGTCTCATTTTTGTGGTACACTTTTGGGGCATAAGGTTACCTCAAAGGGTAATGGTATGTATTTCAGCGGAAAGTTCTTGTTTCATAGATGTGGAGAATACTATTTTAGAAATAATTTGAATGGACGTTGTAGCTAAAAAAGGTCCTAGTTTGGGACACTCATTCCTTGTGTCTTTTCCTGTGGTACACTTTTGGGATATAAAATAGCCTCAAGCAGATGTGCAGATTACTATTTACTAAATAATCGGAAATATTGTTATATCTAAAAAAAAGTCCACGTGGGATATAAAAGAGCCTCAAACAGTACTGAAATGTATATCAGCGGGAAGCCCTATTTTCGCAGATATGCAGAATACTATTTCGAAAATAATTTAAAATGTTGTTGTATATAATAAAGCTACCAATTTAAGGCTCTCATTCCTTAAGCCTTGTTAGTGATACAAATAGCCTCAAACGGTATTGAAATATATATCAGGTGGAAGCTCTATTTTCGCAGATGTGCAGAATAATATTTCACAAATAATTTGAACTTTCGTCGTCTATATGAAAGGTTCCAGTTATGGGCTATTATTTCTTGTGTCTTGTTTGTGGTACAATTTTGAGATATAAAAAGGCCTCAAACGACAATGAAATATATATCAGCAGGAAGTCCTATTTTCGCAGATGTGCAGAATTCTATTTTCATAATAATCTGAAATTTCCTCGTCTATAAGAAAGGTTCCAGCTTTGGGCCCTCATTCCATGTGTTTTGTTTGTGGTACATTTTTGGGATATAAAATTGCCTCAAGGGGCAATGAGGTATATATCAGCGGAAAGCCCTATTTTCGCAGCTGTGCAGAATACAATATTAAAAATAATTGGAAATATTGTTAATCTAAAAAATGGCTGCTTCTGAATACCCACTACACGTGTGTTTTTTTTTTTTGTGGCACGCTTTTGAGGTATAAAATTACCTCAAAAGAAAAGGAAATGTATATGACCGAAAAGCTCTTTTTTTCGTAGTTATACAGAATACTATTTCAAGAATAATTTGAAACGTCATCATATATGAAAATTGGCCCGGTTTGGTGACTTAATTTCTTATCTCACTCAAAGAAAATTCCTAAATCCTTCTTGTCATCGTAATTTTGATTTGCCTTTACTTTGACTATAAATTAAACTTATTCTCCGATCCTATCCTCGTCAATAAGCTTCATATACAAAAAACAATTTTAAAATACTTTATTGTTTTAAATGAAAATAAATTTTAATTTTATATTCAAAGTCAGGCCGCACAAAAATCCCTCCCTCCCCTTCTTTTAGTTGGAGGTTTATATATGAGTTGTATAAATAAAGTTTCTTGGGAAAGTATTTCATTTTCTTTGTCCAAAAAATTCATTTACATTTTATTGGTTTTGCAAAAGGCATCCTCTGCTCTCGTCCTGCAGCCCATGCCATCCGAATGCTCCTGCTATAATTTTATCTCTTGCACTTATTTAAAGGTTATAGTTTCCCATATGTTTAGTTATGTCGGTTATGTGTTTTATTGCTCAAACTCCTCATTTCCTCATCCTCTCCACCTCAAGCTATTGACCATTAAGTGCTGCTGGTCAAAAGGGGTCAAGTGTTCCGGAATGCTGGCTGGGGTGTGCCTAGTTAACAATACCCCACATCTGTTGTTAGCTATGAATAAAACCTTTTGAGGCCATTTTCCTGGGAGTGGACGTTGAAAGGATATTATGTTTACATTTATTTCTTCACATGGACAAGGACATCACATAGTAGTATCTGTTTGATCTTCCTTGGGTGAGTGTGCAAAAGGAAGGAACTTTGTTTTATTGTTTGTCTAGGAAAATTTATATTTATGTATGTATTTATTTTCAGTTTGTCAAAACTGTTTACCATCGAGGCTAAAGGGGAGACATGTGTGGCGAAAAGGATGTAACCATATGTTTAATCTTGACCGCCGGCCGGAGATATTAAAATATTAACGCATTTGTTTTAGAGATATTGATCTGTTAATAAAATTTTATATTTTGTAATTAATGCAAAGTCGAGATAACCCCTAAAGGGTTTCGGTCAAAGGATACTTTAAGGTCGTTTGGGTGTCTGAAGGAAGAAGCATGGATGGAGGGGTTTAAAGCAAAGACAGCAAAGGATTTAAATGAAATATTTTTTTACTGCAGGAATAAACACCAATAAATAAAAGTTCAAAGATCTTAAGATCTTCTCTAAAAGGCGACGTTTTTAAAAACTTCTCCTATAGGGGACATTTATAAGGTCTTATCTGAAAAGAGACCTTCTTAGAGTCTTCTCTAAGCGGAGACCTTCATAAAGTCTTCTCTAAAAGAAGAACTTCTTAAGATCTTCCCCAAAAGGATACCATATTAAAAAAAGACTTCTTTAAAAGGAGGCCATCTTTAGATATTTCTAAAGGATATCTTTTCTAAAGAGAGATCTTCTTAAAGACTTCTCTAAAAGGATACCTTAATAATCACTTTTCTAAAAGGAGAATTTTTTAAGGACTTAACTGAAAGGAGACATTGTTAAAGTCTTCAGTAAGAGGAGACCTTATTAAAGCTTTCTCTAAAAGGAGAACTTCTTAAGATATTCTCTACAAGGTGACATTCTTAAAGACTTCTCTAAAAGGATACTTTCTTAAAGACTTCTTTAAAAGGAGACCATCTGTAGATCTTCTCTAAAGGAGATCTTCTTCTCTAAAAGGATACTTTCTTAAAGACTTCTTTAAAAGGAGACCATCTTTAGATCTTCTCTAATGAGATCTTCTATGAAGAGAGATCTTCTTAAAGACTTCTCTAAAAGGGGACCATCTGTAAGACTTTTCTTAAAAGTGAAATTGTAAAGCTGTTGACTGAAAGAAGACATTCTTAGGGTGAACTTTAAACTTTCTCCTTTAAAAGTTGAATGGAGACCATCTCAAGGACTTCTTCAAGGTTTTCTTTTAAAGGGGACCTTACCAAGGTCTTCTACTATAGAAGACCTTATTAAATTATTTTTTAACGATGTCCTTTTTCAGGGCTTCTTTTAATTAGATCTTCTTAAGGTCTTCCCTAAAAGAGAACTTCCTAAACTCTTCTCTAAAAGGAGACATTCTTAAGCTCTTCTCTAAAAGGATGAAGGCCTTCTTACAGTATTCTGTACTGCAAGTCCTTCCTTCAGGTCTTTGCTGTAAGCAAATCTCCTCAAGGTCTTCTCTAAGAGTAGATCATATTAAGGTCTTCTCTAAGAATATACTTCTTTTAAGGTCTTCTTTTAACGGAGGTCTTCTTTTAAAAGATAACTTCTTAAAGTATTCTCTAAAAAGAGAACATCGTAAGGTCATCTATAAAAGGAGACCTTCTTAACATCTTCCCTAAAAGCATTTCCTCTTATGGTCTTTCTTAAAAGAAGGCATTCCTAAAGTCTTCTCTAAGAAGATACCTTCTACACGAATTATCTGAATTGAGACCTTTTTAAGGTCATCTCAAAAATGAGACCTTCTTTAGGTCTCTTTAAAATGAGACCTTCTTAAAGTCTTAACAAAAAGGAAGAAAGTCTTCTTAAAGTATTCTGTACAGGAACCCCTTTTCTAAAAGGTACTTTTTTAATGTCTTCTCTAAAAGAAGACCTTCTTCAAGTCTTGTCTAAGAGGAGACTTTCCTCAAGTCTTCTCTAAAAGTGCACCCTCATAAGGTCTTCGATGAAAAGAGACTGTTTTAAGGTCTTCGTCATAAGTAGAACTTCTTTGTTTCTTCCTAAAAGGAGACCTTTATAATGAGACCTTCTTAAGGTCTTCTCTAAAAGTAGACATTCTTAAGAACTTCTTTGTTTCTTCCCTAAAAGGAGACCTTTATAATGAGACCTTCTTAAGGTCTTCTCTAAAAGTAGACATTCTTAAGTTCATCTCTAAAAGGAGATTTTCTTAAGATGTCCTCTAAAAGAAGACCGTCTTAAGGTATTTGCTAAAAGGAGAACTTTTTAAGGTGTTCTCTAAAAAAGAGTCCTACTTAAGATCTTCCTTAAAAGTACACTTTTTTAAGATCTTCTCTAAAAGGAGACCTTCCTTAGACTTTCTCTAAAAGTATACTATCTTAAGGTCTTCTCTAAAAGTATACTTTTTTAAGGTATTCTCTAAAAGGAGACCTTCTTCAAGTCTTCTCTAAGAAGAGACCTTCTACATGTCTTCTCTAAAAGTGTACTTTCATAAGGTATTCTTTAAAATGAGACCTTCTTAAGGTCTTCTCTAAAAGAAGACATTCTTAAGTTTATCTCTAAAATTTGATTTTCTTAAGATGTTCCCTAAAAGTATACCTCCTTAAGGTCTTTTCTAAAAGGATACTTTTTTAAGGTCTTCTCTAAAGGAGAACTTCTTCAAGTCTTCTCTAAGAGAAGACCTTCTTCAATCTTCTCTAAAAGTGCACCTTCTTAAGGTCTTCACTCAAATGAGACTGGCTTCAGGTCTTCGTCATAAGTAGAACTTATTTGTTTCATCCCTAAAAGGAAACCTTAATAATGACACCTTTTTAAGGTCTTCTCTAAATGTAGACATTCTTAAGTTCATCTCTAAAAGTATATTTTCTTAAGATGTTCTCTAAAAAGAGACATTCTCAAGGTATTTTCCAAAAGGAGAACTTTTTAAGGTCTTCTCTAATAGGAAGGAGGAATTCTTAAAGTAATACCTTCTTAAAGGCATACCTTCCTTAGGCTTTCTCTACCTTCTTAAGGTCTTCTCTTTAAGGATACTTTTTTAAGGTCTTCTCTAATAGAAGACCTTCTTCACGTCTTCTCTAAAAGGCGACCTTCTTCAAGTCTTCTCTAAGAGGAGACCTTCTTCAAGTCTTCTCTAAAAGTGCACCTTCATAAGGTCTTCCGTAAGATGACACTGTCTTAAGGTCTTCTCTAAGGTCTTCTAAAAGGTTTCCTCTAAGAGGAGACTTTCATAGGGTGGGTGCCTCTGCCAAGAGACCTTCATAGGGTGTTCCCTTAAATGAGACCTGCCATAGGTCTTCTATAAATATAGACCTTGCTATAGAATAGCAAGACATTTGTCTATAGCAGAACATATTTAAGGCAGACAATAGAAGAAAGCAATCTGTAGCAGAAAACATTCCTTAGAGTCTTCCTGACTTTAGCATCAGTTCTGGATATCAGAAGTCGTTTTCTATGCCTATTTTAAGAGAAAATATTCTCTAATGTGTCCTATAGAATATAACATATTCTGAGGGCTTTCTTAGTGTCTTCCGCATAAGAATAACTTCATAAAAAATTTCTATGGAAAAAAATGTTGTATACGAAGAGCTTATTCTACAAAATAAACGCTTGCTTAAGACATTTAATAGTTGAAGGTTTTCCTTAATGTATGCCATGGCTGAAGAGCACAAGCTCTTCCATGAAGTATTCTATAACAGAATATATTTTAGGATCTATATGAAAGAAGGCCTTCTTAAAAATTCTTTATGAAAGAATCCTTTTTATAAGAATGTCTTCCAAAAAGATAATCTTCCATAGGGTTTTCTCTAAAAAAGTGGATTGCTTATAGGTCTGCACAAAATCAGGCTTTCGTCATGATATTCTGTAAAAGAATACCTTTCGGTAGAACTATTCTAAAACACTACCTGACGGGAGATGCGGGAGTACTTTTCTAAAACTTTACCTTCCTTTACATGACTTAAGAATGCTAGCCGTTCTTAAGTTATTTTAAGAAGTAACCCCTCCCGTAGAATCTGTAGTAGCAGAACGACCTCCAATAAAGCCTTTAATAGCATACGAGTTTCCCCAAAGTCTACCAAAGCAGATGTCTTTATTAAAGGCTAAAACAAGAAATTTCGTCAAACAAGATACATGCTCAAAGTCGTCTATAATAGAAGACCTTGCCTAAATGCGTCCACAAAGGTAGTAGTTTCTTAAGTAATTACCCAAAATAATACATTCTTAAAGAGGACGTTCTTTGTTGTATTATATATAATAAGACCTTCCTTAAGAACATTTATGAAAGTCCGGTCATAAGTTATGTTATAAAAAACACACCTTATTTTCTTTCGAAACAAAAAAAAAACTTTCATAAGTATTTCATAGCAGAAGGCCTCTCTATATAACATGTGGTTTAAGGCCTTCCACAGCAGACGACGTTCATAGGGTCTTCTATAGGAGTAGTCCGTATCTAAAGAATTCTACTGGAGAAGATCTTCTTTAAGGTCTTCTGTGGCAGAAATTGTGTTTGGAGACTTCTATTTCATAAAAGAAAGACTTTCATTAAGTTTTTCTATGAAAGGCTTTATTAAAGTCTTCTTAGGGTACATATTTAAAGACTTACAAAGCAGAATTTCTCCCTATCTAGTAGAAGTTCTTCCAAAATGACATCTATAGCAGGGCACGTTCCTTAAAGTCTTTCACTGCAGACTACTTTCAATCAAACCTTCTATAGCAGAAGACTTTCCATAAGGTCTTATCTAGCAGAAAACTTTCCATAAGGTCTTATATAGCAGAATACCCTACTTAAAATCATCTTCATTCAAAAATATTCTCAAAATCTTCTACAAAACAAGATATTTCTTATATTCTTTCACAAAACTTAGTCGTTTCTTGATTTAATCCCTAAAAATGTATCTTCTTGAAAACTTTCTTTAAAAGAGAACAATTCTTAATGCATTATGTAAAATAACTTTTTTAAGATAAGTATCAGAAAAACATGCAGAAGACTTCTTTATATAACTGGAGTCATTTCTTAAGGTAATCTGAAACAATAGAGTCTGCCCTAGCAGCGGACAGTACCTAAGCAATTCTATAACGGAAGACCTTCATTAAAGTTTTCTAAAGCAGAATATCTTCCATAAAGTCTTGTATTGCAGAAAAGGTTCTTAGAGCCTTCTAAATACTCAAGTTCTTCCACAAAAGAAAGACTTTCCCTAAGTTCTTCTATGAAAGTCTTGATTAGGATCTTCTGCAGAAGAACGTTTATTTTAAGGTTCTGTAGCACAAGGCCTATGTTAAGGTAAAGTCTTACATAGCCGAAGATCTCCCTATACGGCAGAAGTCCTTCCTTAAGACCATCTGTAACAGGATTCTTTCTATAAAGTCTTCCACAGCAGACGACTTTCTAAAAAGTCCTCTTTAGCAGATTTTATTTAATGTCTACAGTGGAGGACCTTCCTCAAGGTCATCTGTAACAGAAAAACTCTTATATGTATATTTAAACTATCGTATTTAAGATCTTCATAAAAGATAAACTTTCATTGAGTTAAGGTCTTCCGTGGAAGAAGAACTCTCTGAAACCCTTCGTGAAGATACTTCCCAGCAGATGATCTTCCTATGTAGTAGGAGCCATTCTTAAAGAAGACACTCTAGAAGCCTTCTTAAAGCCTTTTTTAACGGAGTCCTCTTTCAGGGATTTTTTTTTAATGAGATCTCTTAAGGAATTCCCTAAAAAAAGTCTTCACTAAAAGGAGTCCTTCTTAATCTCTTCGCTAAAAGGATGAAAGAATTTTTAAAGTATAGATGTCCTTCCTAAAGGCCTTCGCTATAAGCACACCTCCTCAAGGTCTTTGCTATAAGCAGACCTCTTCAAGGTCTTCTTTAAGAGTAGGGTTTTCTGTTAAAAGAGGCCTTCTTAAGGTCTTTTTTTAAAAGAGACCTTCTTAAAGTACTCTCTAAAAATAGAACATCGTAAGATCTTCTGTAAAAGGAGTTCTTCTTTTACAGAAGATCACATTCCTAAAGTCTTCTCTAAAGCAATACCTTCTAAATGTATTATCTGAATGGACTTCTTAAGGTCATCTCTAAAATGATACCTTCTTTAGGCCTCTTTAAAAGGAGACCTTTTTAAGGTCTTCACATAAAGTAGGAAAGTGTTCTTAAAGTATTCTGTACAGGATGACCTTCCCTAAGGTCTTCGTCATAAGTAGAACTTCTTTATTTCTTCCCTAAAAGGAGATCTTCATAAGGTTATATCTAAAGGTAGACATTGTTAAGTACATCGATAACAGCAGAAGTCCTTCCTTACGATCTTCCATAATTGAAGATTTTGGTTATTGCTAACATGTAGCAGATTACCTTATTTACAAGACTTCCACAGCAGACGAATCTCAATACCTGAAGATCTAATTTTAGATTTTCTGCATCATAATACTTTATTTAATATATTTTAGAGCGAGAGGTGTTTTTTAGGTCAGATTTAGCAGTAGAACTTCTTTACAAGCCTTATACAGTAGACGACTTTTAATTACTGAAGACCTATAATAAGGTCTTCTTTATCATAAAAGCTCATTTTCAGTTCTTTAAGTTATTATCTTTTATGGCGGAATTCCTTCTTTAAGATCTTCTATAGATGAAGACCTTGGTTGAGGCTCTATATAGCAAAAGTGCTTACTTAATGTTCGATGTAGCAGAGTACCTGCTTTACAGCCCTTCTACAGTAGAAGACTTTCAGGATATAAAGACCTAATTTGAAGTCTGCTGAATCATAAGAGCTTATTGTATATCTTAAGAGCGGGAGGGTTGCAGATCTTTTTTCATATACTCCTATCGGAAGTTCCAACGGTTCTAAGGTCTTATGTAGCAGAAGTCCCTCCTTACGATCTTCCATAGCTGACGACCTTGGTTAAGGCTTCCTATTGCAGAAGTCCTTATATAAGGTCAGATGTAACAGAGTACCTGTTTAAAATCTTCTACGGTAGATGACTTTCAATAGCTGAAGACCTAATAAAGAACTTGTCTTATTTTAGGTCTTTTACAACAGAATAACTTCTTTAATGTCTTATACAGTGAAGTATATTACTTAAATTCCTTATGTAGCGCTATAGCAACTTGTTTGAAGCTATTTATTTTTAATCTCTTGTACTGTATAATTTTTATTTTTAATAATTTGTCATTTCAGTTATGTGAACGAAATTTTAAAAATAAATATCTATTTGATTGTGGCAATAAAGGGGTAATTAAGCGCCACAGATTTAGTCTCTCTCACGAACCTAATTCGTTTTAACTTCCCACGTTTCTGTGCACAATCCATAATGTTATAGAAAACACCAAGATTTCCCGCAATCGACCGAGTAGAATTCATCACCAACCTTTAACTCTAAACACTCACACATGGCCACGCGCCCCCAATATGCGTACTCGTATCATATTCAAATTGTGAAGCAGAACATCAAGTATGAGTACCTGTAATCCAATTGAAATATGTAACTAAGCGAAATGCATGCCTAAAGATAGATACACATATTTTAATCTGGCATCAAATAGCTTTACCTATTACCCGAAGTGGAAAAGGGGACAACAGTGGAAAGGAGACACATGTAACAAGCTTAGAACCTGGCGAATCGGATTGTCCCAGGAAAGTCACTTAGCCAAGGCTCGCCATAATATATGATATGATATAATCTCATTTTCATGTTGGTACATGTACAATAGGCCGGGTCGATTTGTGGGGAGGCAAAAAAAGTCGCCATTGCTCAGTGAAAATCGTATTCTAGGGATCAAAATAAGAAACTTTGCCGAAGGAACCATACGTATAAAACGAATTCTGATGTCCCGGAATCTGGGTCGAACTTTTGGGTAGGGCCAAATTTTGAAAAATTCCACTTTGACCCATTAAGTGTGCTCCAATCGAGTCCAAATGTATGACCGACACCCACTAACTTTGGAGGCCCGACCCACCCATGCCAGTGGCATACCCCCTTGGGGTTCCATACATTTGGACTCGATTGGAGCACTCTACATGGGTCAAAGTGGGATTTTTTCCGGGACATCAGAATTCGTTTTAGAAGTATGGTTCCTTCGGCAAAGTTTCTTATTTTGATCCCTAGAATACGATTTTCATTGAGCACTTCACTGAGTGGGGGTCGGTCATACATTTGGACTCGATTGGAGCACTCTAAATGGGTCAAAGTGGGATTTTTTCCGGGACATCAGATTCGTTTTAGATGTATGGTTCCTTCGGCAAAGTTTCTTATTTTTATCCCTATAATACGATTTTCACTGAGCAATGGGCGATTTTTAAATCGACCCGCCCTAATGTACAATCATATATGTGTATACATTCGTAGAACTGTAGGTTATTGCGAAAATAAAAGGAGTATTGGCTATGGAAACTGTTAACCCTCTCTGGACTAGAGAGAAATCAAACAAACAGAGATATGGAGGATATATATTATTAGTGTCGATTGACTTGTGTTTTTCAGAGAAGTACTGATTGATTGGTAGTCATATAATAAGAAGAAGACCTTACAGAAGGCTTTTTTCAAAAAATACATTAAATAATGCACTTTTTGTTGTAGATCTGAAGGTCGATAGATCTGAAGGTCGACCTTAATGTCTACGGTCTATGACATCTTTTATTTTAAAAAATATCTTGCAGAAGGAGACGCTTGCGAAGCATTCCTCTCATAGAAAGCATAAGCAAATGTTTTTAATATGTATTTTTTAATAGAAGACCTTAGCGAACGTCTTTCTGCATATAAGATCAATAGAGACCCTTCTTTCGTAGACCTTATATAAGGTGGAAGACCTTAGATATAAGGTAGAAGACTATAGATAAGGTAATACTATTACCTTTAGCAAGGTCTTATTTCGTATAAGGTCGAAAGTGATGTCTCCTTAGGGAAGGTCCTCTTGCGTAGAAGATTTTAGTTAAGGTGGAAGACCTTAGATGCCGTAGAAGACCGTAGATGAGGTAGAAGACCGTAAATGAGGTAGGAGACCACAAATGAGGTAGAAGACCGTAGATAAGATAGAATACCTTAGATAAGCCATAATACCTTAAGTGAGGTCTTCTTTCGTAGAAGGTCAAAGAGGATGTCATCTTATATCGAAGACCTTAGGGAAGCTTTTCTTTGACCTTATGGAAGGTCTGATTTTGTAAAACACCTGTAGCAAAGATCTTCTTATATAAAATATCTTAAAGAAGTAGATAATACTGTAAGAAAGGCATTATAAAAGAAAATATATTAAGAAAGGACATAGAAAGGACTTTTTTAATGGACAACGTCAGGGCAGGTATATTTTCATAGATTACCTTAGATAATGCCTTCTTTCGTAGAATACCTTATATAGGGTAGAAGTACTTAGATAATGTAGAAGACCTTAGATAAGGTATAATACCTTAAGTAAGGTCTTATTTCATAGAATGTCTTAGGGGAGGTATTCTTAAAAAGAACGCATAGCTTTGCGTTGACAGATGACCTTTGGAAAGCTCTGCTTTTGTAAA